>CAUYQV010013543.1:0-23520 GCA_963574575.1 Galagoides demidoff
ATTTGTGCCCTCAGTACGTAGTCATTGTTAATTACTCCTCTCGCAAATGACATGAAATTTATGTTAACCAGCTTGATGAAAGTGTTTCAAATTGTATATGAAAACAGCACAATGTACCCCATGTTTGCATTAATGTATACAAAGATCAATTAATAAAAAAAAATTTCTTAAAATTATCTGTCTCCTTATATTTGAGTCCTTGATCATTAAGCACCTTTATTCTTCTGCATAAAAATTTGTCTTTCTAGGATATGATAGCCCTTTCTTGTGGTCCTCTTCTATTTTGAGCACTGATTTCACGCTACACTCTTGCTGAACAATTATCTCCTTGGTCATAGTTTCAACTTCCTCCCATAACCAATGAGTCTCAAATCTCTAACTTTAGTTTATGTCTTGAGCTCCAAACACATCAGTCTAATTTCTTACTACTACTAATCTCTGCGTGAAGACCACACACGAACCTCAAACTCAACTTGTTGAAAGCAGTGGGTTAGATTAGAGATATAACCAGAAGCAGATTGAATACTCAAAAATAGGAAAGTTTAGCCAGGCTTCTTTACAAAGAGTCTATTTATGAAGGAAGGTGATATATGGTAACAACAAGGGATAAGAAAGTAAGCCAATATAGAATATAGTAACCACTGAGCTGCTATCACCCCTAAGGAAGGACTAGAGGGGGAGCACTTGCTAGAATCCAGAAGAAACAGCTCTATAAAGTTAACCACCTTGAAAGAAGTAGTGCTTTGGGGTCAAGAAACTCAAGCAGCCAAAGACAACTTGTCAGAGAGAAAGCAAAGGAAATAATAATCTTTATTTTACAGTCCTTAACCCAGTTTTCTGATGGTACCTCCTATTGGCTGAACCTAAAGGGTATGGGATCTAAAAGATAAAGTCCATTCAGGTCAGCCTCCCTGGGAGTGAATTTTTATGGAAAATGGAGGATAGTATTGTATGCTTCAGTTTGTGTTGGTATGTACGCAAATGCATACATGTACATATGTGTATACACATATGTATATGTGTGTGTGTGCATGTGTGTAATCTACCCCAAAACACATTACATAATAGAATGCATGCCAGGCCTGACTTGAGCAGCATCGATATCCTCAAAGGAAGAGTACAGTTTCTCGAAAGGAAGTTCTATGGAACAGTATTCCTATATGATATTAGTGAGCATTCTAAGACATATGAATTGTTTCATTATATAGTTGTGGAAAATATTAGGTGAAATGAATTTTAATACTTCTCTGTATTTTACAATTTACGTGATCCCTTAATACTCTAGGTTGTATTATAAACTCTAAGAATAATGTATGATATTTAACATTTATCCAAATAATTTGGATAAGAAGGCCCCTTTTGTGGAAGATTTCATGGAACTAATTTCCCAAAATGGTGATTCTCAACCTTTTTGGCACCAGGGACCAGTTTCATGGAAGATAGTTTTTCCACAGATCACAGAGGTGTATGGTTTTAAGATGATTCAAACACATTACATTTACTTTGGATCGTCAGGTATTAGATTCTCATAAGGAGTGCATAACTTCACAAACTGTTCAGTTTAAAGTATGGTTTGTGCTAGTGTGAGAATGTAATGCCTCTGCTGATCTGACAGGAGGCAAAGCTCAGGAGGTGCAGAGAATGATGGGGAGCAGGTATAAATACATATGAACCTTTGCTCACTCAACCCCTGATCACCTCTTGCTATGCGGTCCAATTCCTAACAGGCTTCAGTTCAGTACTTGTCCATGCCACAGGGATTGGGGCCCACAGTTGGAAAGAACACACTTTGGTAAATAATAGTTTGGTCCAATACCCTCATGTAACAGATAGGAAAAAGTTTTTGCTTCCCTTTCCATGTTGTCTCAATGGCAGAATGAGAACTCAGGTCTAAAACTCAGGAATCAGTGTCCCACTGAAATTTGCATCATATCACATTTCTTTGGTTGCTTCTATTAGTCTTTTATTAATTTATCTTCTATGACTACCTAAACCCTTTTGGATTTTATTTCAATAGTCTATGCTACCTATTGGAAAAACAACTGCATAAAATTACTATTTGCTGTGTAAAATAGCTATTTTATCTATCTTAAAATAATCTCAGGATTTAAAGAAAGAATCTCTAAGTTTTCTTATTCTGGACTTTATTAAAAAGGGTATTATTGTCCATTGCATGTCTTTTGTGATGATGGAATTTGATTTTTACTCCTTCTCAATCTCTGCCTTTTCAACATGTGAGACATACAATTGGGGAGTTAGGAGACTGTGGTCCAGTATAAACTCTGCTAATAAGCATATTGACCTTGGACATTCCTGGCCTCCAGTATCTTAATCTATAAAATTGTAAAACTAGGGTTTTGGTTTTGATTCCAAACTAGGATCCTGCAAAACTAGGGTAGGTGCTTATATTCTTTCTAGGGATATGAGACTTAGAACATTCACCCAGAGATCTGCAGTGTCATGAAACCAATTGGATATAGCAATGCAGCCAGTTCCCTACACATTAGCCCCATGCTGTTTTCCTAAACCCTGGGTAACAGTAGTTTATTACAACAGGGAGGTTGTCTCAAGGCAAAGGGAGCCAAAGCATGCAATCTGAAGAGCCTGAGAGCTTCCTATCTGGGCCAAGTGCCACTAACAACAACCCTAACCAGTAGTAGTGGGGCTTCCATATTCTTGAATATGCCTTCAATGTCTCTTGGGACCAGCACACTTGTGCATCATCCTGGGGCCTGAGCAGGGATCTTTCATGTCTTCCATTGCTGGGGTAAATCTTAAGGATAGATTTTCCCCACCAATCAATACAATTTGCAGAGTCCAAACACAACATCCAGGGACTAACCCATATAGACCCAAGACAGCTAGTCCCTTTAGACATATTCTACCAAAGACATAAAGTACTGATGAGCTGGGTCACTACCACTGTTGTTCAGTGATCAACTTTGTTTGCATACCCATCTTTATTGAAGTCTCACCACAGCCTAAGCCATTGAGGAACTCAAAGTCACAAGTGATAATGATTTTAGCCAAATAAATCATATAAAGACCACACTACTGTGTCCACCCAGAATCAAAACCAAAGACTCTTGCCCAATTATCACTATAGACACATCCACAGAAAAAAAAAAAAGTCTTTTCCTATGAAAGCCAATCAAAAAATTGGAAGAAATGATTGCTACATCACTTATGCAGATATCAATAAAAGGAAACACAAACCATAAAAACAAAAAATCATGATGCATATAAGGAAACACAATAATTTTCTAGTAATAATTCAAAAGAAATGAAAATCTATGAATTCTCTGAAAAACAATTCAAAACAATGATGTTTAAGAAATGTACTAAGGTACATAAAAATACATATAATATAAAGAAATGAGAAAAATAATTCATTATTTGAATGAGAAATTCAATAAAGAGAAATAATTTAAAAAATAAAAATTCTGGAACTGAAGAAATCAAGGAATAAAATAAAAATGCAATCAAGAGTTTTAATAGTAGGCTAGAAAAAGCATAAGAAAGAACTTCAAAAATTGAAGACAGTTTTTTTAAGTAATCCAGTCATACAAAAAGGAAAAAAAAAACATTAAAAGCCTAAAAAGAGTGGGAAAAAGTTTATGTGACATATTAGACATTATAAAGCAACCAAATTTTGAATTTTGGGAGTTCCAGAATGACACAAGATGAAAAAATGCACTGAAAATCCATTTAACAAAACATTAGCTGAAAATATCCCAAGTCCTGTAGGATATATAAACATCCAGAAAGTGAGACCTCAAAAATAACCTAATGAATTCAACCAATAAAGTATTTTCCAAGGCATATTATAGTTGAACTCGAAAAAGTCAAAGATAAAGAGATAACTCTAACAAACAATAAGAGAAATATGTCACATCACACACAAGGGTCTCTATATAAGAATAACAGTAAATTACACAACATAAACCTTACAGGTAGGCTAAGTGTAATGGTTCATACCGGTAATCCCAGCAATCTGGGAGGCCAAGGCAGGTAGATTGCTTGAGGTCAGAAGTTCAAGATCAGACTGAGCCAGAGAAGACCCTGTCTCTAAAAATGGCCCAGTGTTGTAATAGGTACCTGCAGTCCCAGCTCCTCAGGAGACTGAGGCAAGAGAATCACTTGAGCCAAAGAATTTGAAATTGCTGTGAGGTATGACACCATGGTACTCTACTGAGGGTGACAAAATGTTAAAAAGAAAGAAAGAAAGAAAGGAAGAAAGGAAGGAAGGAAGGAAGGAAGGAAGGAAAGAAAGAAATCTTACACACCAGGAAAGAAAGGGATGATATATTCGACATAATGAAAGAAAAAAAAAGTGATCTGGAATCAGACAAGCATTTTCACTATCACCACTATTATTCAACATTGTGCTAGATGTTCTAGCCAAATGAAATCAGGCAAGAGAAGGCCATAAATGGTATCCGAATGGGGGCAGATGAGGTAAAAACTTCCCTCATTGCTGATGATGTCTCACGGTATAAAATCAATGTCCACAAATCATTATCCTTTGTATATGCCAATAACAGCCAAGTGGAGAAGCAAATTAAGGACACAATTCCTTTCACAGTTGCTTCAAGGAAAATGAAATACCTAGGAATACACCTAATGAAAGAGGTGAAAGATCTTTTCAAAGAGAATTATGAAACCCTAAGAAAAGAAATCACAGAAGACACTAACAAATGGAAGAACAGACCATGCTCTTGGCTGGGAAGAATCAGTATCATCACAGTGTATATTCTACCCAAAGAATGGATTCAGTGAAATCGCTATTAAAATACCAACATCGTATTTTGAAGAAGTGGAAAAAATAGTACTTCATTTTTTAAGAAACCAGAAAAAAATTGTAGCTAAGGCGATTTTTAGTAATAAAAAGAAAGCCAGAAGCATCACCCACAAGACTTCAGGCTATGTAACAAGCCCACAACAATCAAAAAAGCATGGTATTTGGCACAAAAATAGAGACATAGTCATACAGGACAGAACAGAAAACCAGGAGATGACAGGTGTCTACTTGCCATCTGATTTTTGATAAACCAAACAGAAGCAAAAAAAATCCCTGCTCAATAAATGGTCCTGGGAGAACTGGATACCCACATGTAAAAGAATGAAATGGGGCCCATACCATTCACAGATTATAAAATTGACTCAAGATAGATAAAATACATAAATCAAAGACAAACAAAAATAAAAATCTTAGACAAAAGTATGAGGAAAACTCTCAACAATGTTGGACAAGGGAAATATTTTATGACAAAGACCTTTAGTGGCCATCCCAACAAGAACAAAAATTAATAAATGGGATTTAAATAAGCTGAAAAGCTTCTGCACAGCTAAGAACACAACACGTAATGCAAAAGGACAACCTTCAGAATGGGAAAAGATGTTTGCAGGGTATTAGTCTGACGAAGAGTTGATAACTAAAATCTACAGAGAACTCAAATTAATCAAGAAAAATAAAAAGAGTAAGCAATCCCATCCACTACTGGGCAAGAGATATGAACAGAACATTCTCTGATAAAGACAGACATATGGCTAACAAACACTTGAAACAATGCTCATGGTCCCTGATCATCAGAGAATTGCAAATCAAAACGACACTGACATATCACCTAATCCCAGTGAGAATAGCCCACATCATAAAGTCTCAAAGCTGTAGATGCATGGATGTGGAGAGAAGGTAACACTTTCATATTACTGGTGGGACTTCAAACTAATACAACCCTTTTGGAAGGAAGTATAGAGAATCCTCAAAGAACTCAAATTAGACCTTCCATTTGATCTTGTAATCTCATTACTAGGCATCTATCTAGAAGAAAATAAATCATTTTATCATAAAAAAATTTTCAGTATAATGTTTATTGGAGTGCAATTGACAATTGCCATAAATGTGGAAACAACCTAAACATGCACCAACCCAGGAATGGACTAAGAAGTTACAGTATAAATATGCCATGGAATACTATTCCAACACTAAGATGGAGACTTTAAATCTTTTGTATTAACTTGGATTTTGTTGGAACACATTCTTCTTAGTAAAATATTATAAGAATGGAGAAGCAATAATCTAATGCACTCAATTCTTCTTTTTTTTTTTTGAGACAGAGCCTCAAGCTATCCCCCTGGGTAGAGTGCCATGGCATCACAGCTCATAGCAACCTCCAACGCCTGGGCTCAAGCCGTCTCCTGCCTCCGCCTCCTACGTAGCTGGGACCACAGGCGCCCGCCACAACGCCCGGCCATTTTTTGGTTGCAGCCATCATTGTTGTTTGGCAGGCCTAGGCTGGGGATTCGAACCCACCACCTTAGGTGTACGTGGTTGGCGCCTTAGCCAATTGAGCCACAGGCGCCGAGACCACCCCACTCAAAGTTTTTAATTGGCTTGTCAAAGATCATATAATGGTAAGTAGCTGAGTTCATCTCTTGGTTCTCTATTCTGTTCCATACATCTACCTTTCTGTTTTTGTGGCAATACCTTGTTGTTTTGATCACTATCAATTTATAGTATACTGTGATGTTGGACTGTGTGATTCTTCCTGCTTTGTTTTTATTTCTGAGTAATGTTTTGGCTATTCGAGTTTTTTTCTGATTCCATATAAAATGAAGTATTATTTTTTGAAGATCTTTAAAGTATGACAATGGAACTTTAATAGGGATTGCATTAAAATTATATATTGCTTTGAGTAGTATGTGGGGTAAACTCCCACAAAAATTAAGTGAAATGTGCTCTTTTAATTCCAGAAACTGAGCGAAAAGACTCGCGAGTATTGTGTGCTTTTGTTAAGGCCCTAAGCAAACTGGGAAAACACAGTGGAGGCCTGCAGGCAAGGCATAAAAACCTCCTACAGGGAACCCCGACTGTGTAGTCAAGTCAGCCTGCCAGATAAGGTTTGAAATGACCCATATGTGCAGAGGACATGACTCAAAGGTTGATGTTAGTGAAAAGAAAAACTCCATCATAATGATGTTGAGTAAAACACTGCATCTTAACTGCAGGGTCTCCAAACCATAAGAAAACAGTCACTAAGAAAACAGTCACAGAGCCTGTTTCTCAGAAATTTAATTGAGTACATAGAAGATAAAGGTTTTACTCCTCTGTTTATCCTAATCTTTAACTTTAACAATAGAAGTGAGATAATGTAGTGCTCTTTTAGGTCTTCAGAGAGGAACAGCCTGAGGTTAGCTTAAGATGGTTGCCTACTTTCTCGGACTTTCTTTAGGCTAATCTTATGATGGTTATCTCACTTTCCTGGACTTTCTTTCTTTTTTATAGTTTAAGAAGAGAATAGAGGATGTTAGGATTATTGATCAATGTAGTGTACCTGACTATCTCCCAATAAAAGGGAGTGGAAAATAAAGACATTCTACTACATGCCATCTAAGAGTATGTAGTTGTTTCTTGCTTTCATATAATTCTAGGAGCAGGCTTGCACCCGCGGCCAAGCTGTCCTTCTCTCCTCATGAGAAAGAACATCACCTAACAGTAGTATGAACATTTTAACAATGTTGATTCTTCCCAGCCATGAGCATTGTATGTTTTCCATTTAATAACATTTTCAGCTATTTCTTTTCTTAGAGTTTCATCGTTCTCTTTATAGAGATCTTTCATGTCCTTTGTTAGGTAAACTCCCAAATAGTTCATCTTCTTTGGCACTACTGTAAACGGAATAGAGTTCTTGCCTATTTTTTCAGCTTGACTATTGTTGGTATATATAAAGCCTACCGATTAATGAGTGTTGATTTTGTAACCTGAGATGCTACTGTATTCCTTGATCACTTCTAAGAGTTTTGTAGTAGAATCCCTGGTGTTTTCCAGGTATACAATCGTATCATCTGTGAAGAGTGAAATTTTAATCTCTTCTGATCCTTGATTGCCTTTTCTTCCCTAATTGCAATGGCTAAAACATCCATTACAATGTAAAAAAGCAATAGAGACAATGGGAATCCTTGCCTTGTTATTGATATGAGCGGAAATAATTTCAATTTAACTCCATTCAGTATGATATTCGCTCTGGGTTTGCTTTAGATGGCCTTTATCAATTTAAGAAATGTCCCTTCTATGCCAATTTTCTTGAGTGTTCTGATCATGAAGGGATGCTTGATATTATCAAAAGCTTCTTCTGCATCAATTGAGAGAATCATATTGTCCTTGTTTTTTAATTTGTTCATGTGATGAATTACGTTTATAGATTTATGTATGTTGAACTAGCCTTGAGATACTGGGATAAAACCCACTTGGTCATGGGTTGATGTGTTGCTGGATTCTGTTTGTTAGGGTCTTGTTGAATATTTTTGTATCAATATTCATTAGTTATATTGGCCTGCAATTTTCTTTCCTTGTTGGATCTTTTCCTGGTTTGGTGATCAAGGTGATGTTTGCTTCATAGAATGTGTTGAGTGGTATTCCTACTTTTTCTATATTTTGGAAAAGGTTAAGTAATGTAGGTACTAGTTGCTATTTAAGGTTTTGTTGGAATTCTGACATGATGCCATCTTGTCCCAGGCTTTTATTTTTAGGGAGATTTTGCATAATTGATGCTATTTCACAACTTGATATAGGCCTGTTCAACATTTCCACTTGATTCTGGCTAAGTCTTGGAAGGTGGTGTGCTTCTAACTATTGGTCAATTTCTTTCAGATTTTCATATTTCTGAGAATAAAGTTTCTTAAATACTCATTAAGGATTTTTTGAATTTCTGAAGAGTCTGTTGTTATTTCCTCTTTACCTTTTTTGATTGATGAAATTAGAGATTTTACTCTTTTTTCTTGGTTAGGTTGGCCAAAGGTTTCTCTATTTTATTGACCTTTTCAAAAAACCAACTTTTTGATTTATCGATCTCTTGTATAATCCTTTTGTTTTCAATTTCATTTAGCTCTGCTCTAATTTTGGTTATTTCTTTTCTTCTGCTTGGTTTTGGATTGGATTTTTGTTCTTTTTCCAGTTGTTTGATATGTCCCATTAAGTTGTTAACTTCCTCTCTTTCTGTTTTCTTGAGGAAGGCTTGCCTCTTATGTGTGCCTTTGTTTTATCCCAGACGTTCTGGTAACTCACGTCTTCATTATCGATTTGTTCCAAAAATTTGGTGATTTCCTTCTTGATCTCATCTATGACCCACCTATCATTCAGCATAAGGTTATTTAGCTTCCATGTTTTTGTATGAGTGTGCAGATTCCTGCTGTTACTGAGTTCAACTTTTATTGCCTTGTTGTCCGAAAAAACACAAGGTATAATTTCAATCCTTTTAATTTTGTTGAGGTTTGATTTATGTCCCAAGATATGACACATTTTGGAGTATTATCTATTGGCTGATAAGAAGGACATTTATTCCTTAGCTTTGGTATGGTGTATTCTGTACATGTCTATTAAGCTATATTTTTCTAGGATTGCATTTAACTTTCTTATATCTTTGTTTAGTTTCTGTGTATAGGGTCTTTCCAGTTCTGTCATAGGAGTGTTAAAGTCCCCAACTGTTATGATGCTATAGGATATCATATTGCTCAGACCAATCAGGGTCTGTTTCATAAATCTGGGAACATTTAAGTTTGGGGCATAAATATTTAGAATTAAAATTTATTTTTTTCTTGTTAGTTATTTCGTTTGATTTTTCCATTTACCAGTATGAAGTGACCCTGTTTGTCTTTCTAACTTTTGTTACTTTATTTATTTATTTATGAGACATAATCTCACCCTGTCACCCTGGATAGAGTGCCATGGCCTGAGCAAAGTTCACAGAAACCTCAAACTCTTGGGCTCAAATGATCCTCTTGCCTCAGCCTCCTCAATAGATGGGACTAAGGGTGGTCACCACAAGGCACAGCTAGTTTTCCTTTTTTTTTTTTTTTTGAGACAACAGTTTTCTATGTCACCCATGGTAGATTGCTGTGGCATCAAAGCTCACAGCAACCTCAAACTATTGGGCTTAAATGATTCCCTTGCCTCAGCCTCCCAAGTAGCTGGGAATATAGGTTCCCACAACAGAACCTGGATATTTTTTTGTTGCAGTTATTTAGCTTTCCTGGGCCACGTTCAAACTGCCATCCTCAGTGTATGTGGCTGGAGACATAACCAATGTGTTACAGGAGCTGAGCCAACTTTTGTTACCTTAAATCTACTTGTATCTGAAAATAAGATTGCAACCTCTCCTTTCCCTGATTTCCATTTGCCTGAGATATTGTTTTCCAGTGAGGAATTCTTTTGTGAACCAGTGTGGGAAAGGGGAATGAACCAGAGTGAAGTTGGTGGGAATTGAGGAAAATACAACATAAGAGAAGACACAGAGACGAAAGACGGCATCCAGATGTCTAACTGAGCTAATGGCTGCAGCCAGCCCTAAAGCACAAAATCAGCTTTATTTTATAGTATATGTACAGGATTATCTATGTGGAAGTAACATAGCCAATATGGGGAAATAGTAGAGACAAAAGACATATTTTTGGTCTTATAGTATGATAGATTTAACAAGGAAAATAATTGTGTTAATGGATTTTATTTAACTACATTAAGATGTGTTTACAAGTAAGAAGGAAAAGATCACAAGGATTTCTGCATAGTTCTTAAAATGTAACTAGACAAAGAGAGAGCTATGTGACTTCTGGCAGAGGAAGCATGACGAAAGGAACATGGTTCTTTTGGGAAAGGAGGAGAAGCAGTTGGGGGTTCATTCCCTGAATGTTCCCCAGGCTCTGAGGGCTCTACTGCCTCATGGCTCACTTTCCGCAGAATTCAAGCCATTTACATTTACTCAGAGAATTGATATGTATGGTGGCTTTTATTCATTTCATTTCGTGAAAGTTCATTGCTTGGTTTTATTCTTTGCACCATTGTAGAAGCTAGGTTTTGTCTTTTAGTTTCTTGGTGTTTAATAAGCTGGGGGTCCATTGTGACAGTCACTGTGGAGAATACATTTAAGTATTTCCTGTAGAGCTGGGCTTCTGCAGAATATCCTCATTGTTTGCATGTTAGTGAAAGGTTTGATTTTTTACATTGATTTTGAAGTTTGGTTTTCCAGGATACAGAATTCTATGCTGAAATTTATTTTATTTAAAAGGTTAAAGACAGATGACCATTCTCTTCTGACTTGAAAAGTTTCAGTTGAATTTTCCATTGTCACCCTGATGGATCTGCCCCTGTAGATTGGACTTTACTCCTGGTTGGTTGCAGAATTTTCTCTTTTAACTTGAAGTTGGGTAGGTACAATACAATGTGTTTTGGAGATGCTCTTTGTTAAGATGATCCAGTGTTTGATTTCCACATAAAAGCAGTTGTTGGAATCTTTGGTGATGCTGGGAAATTTTTCATTTATAATATTCTACAGTAGGGTATATATTTCTTTTGTTTGTTCTTCTTTACCTTCAGAGATATCATGATTTGCATTTTTTGAAAACTTCATTAAGTCCTATAATACTCTAAGTGATCACTTTGCCATTTCTTTTTTCCTTTCTTCCTCTTTAAATGCCTGCATTAGCTCAAGAACCTTATCCTTTAGCTTTGAGGTTCTTTCTTCTCCATGGTCTAATCTTTTATTGATACTTCCTATTGCATCTTTAAGTTCCCTGATTAACTCCTTCAGTCTCTTAAGCTCTGCTATATCCTTTCTGATTTCTTCAAATATTTCATTTATTATCTGGGTCTGTTTCTGTATTTCCTTTTGAGTAATTATTTTTGCCATCCATATTTTACATTCCCTTTCTGTCATTTTTATTATTTGTTTACAGGTGTAATCCTCTATTGTAGCTACTTCATCATTCCTTGGTAGGGGATGTTTGATCTCTTTTGCCAGAAAAAAATTTTTTTGGGGGGGAGTAGGCAAATTACATCTTTATTTTCATTAACCTCTTAGTTAAATTTAGCATTTCATGAGTCATTAATGTAGAAACAGACCTCAGTAGTTTGACCAAAGCCTCTGACTTCATTAGTAACAGAAATCATAAATATAGTCACATGACATCACAGTTGATACTAGTTTTTCTAAATTTCATTTTATGCTTTTTGCTACTTTTTTTTTTTTTGGTTTTTTTTTTCCATTATTTAATTATTTTTTCAGTTCAATATACAAATATCCATTGTTTACCATTGACAATTAGAGAATTAGGCTCAGCACCCATACTTCAGTAAGTAGGGCTCCAGCCACATAGACTGAGTCTGGCAGGTTTGGGCCTGGCCTGGGCCTGCTACACAACAATGACAGCTGCAACAAAAAGCAGCTGAGCATTGTGGTGGGTGCCTATATTCCCAGCTACTTGGGAGGCTGTGGTAAGAGAATCGCTTATGCCCAAGTGTTTGAGGTTGCTGTGAGCTGTGATGCCACAACACTCTACTGAGAGCAACATAGTAAAACTCTGCCAAAAAAAAAAGTTAGAGAATTAAAATTAACATGACAAGACAAAATACAAAATAAAAAATAATTATTCAGAAATATATGGTATTTCTACGTGGAAAATTTCTAGTTATGATTGAAAATATTAAAAAGATCTGTATATATTGTAAAATTTTTATTAATTTTTTTTATTTAAATATTCCTTCTGTTGTAAATCTAGTTATTATATTTCTAGGGATATAAGTATATGCACATAGCAAATTCAGTTTCCTCTGGGTGTTCTTAAGAATTGCAGCAAACAGCTGGCTCACTGAGGGACACACATATCTGATATTGGGTGTTACTATATATGCAAGTACCTTCAGTCTTTCCTGTATATTCATAATAAGAGTAAACCAATCACACAATTTTGATAGTTTATCTAGTTTGGGTTGCCTTTTGGATACGTTTTTCACAACCTTCATCATGTCTTATACCTAAGAGTAAAGAAGGAAGGTGAAAAAGTCCAAAGCAAAGAATCAGTAATCAGTCCCACACCACTGCTGTTCATGCTCAAGCTTCTGCCATGTGTAGACCAGTGAGATCCTGGTATTTGACTGGGGTAGGGCTGTACTCTGTTTATTAAAGTTTAGGTGGTGGGGATGCTCAGGGTGTCACAAGACTGTCTGCCACCCATTGCTGGCTTGTTTCACACGTGAGTGATGTATCCACACAGGGATGCCATTCAACTTCACTGGTGTTGGTGTGAACAGAATCAACAAGTTGGAGACTTTTCATCATAGATTCAGTGGGCTCAGGCTCCAATGTTTAATCTTTCGCCCATTTTGAAATCATTTTTTATTTGTTATTTTTTCCAGTGACAATAATTGGTTAATAAGTTAGTAAATTTTGTTTCTCCCAGTTCTCTCAGGGTCCCTGGTAAATTTCTTAAAATGGGATGGGTACTGTGATATAGTATTTTACAGAGTGAGTAATCTATTCTTTCTTTTTTTCAGTTTTTAAAGCAATTTACATTGATTAAATCTATTAGGAAAAGTTCCTCTTATAATTGTGTCCCTCTCCCAAAAGGTATGTCACACACTGTGACTCACCATGTCCCCCCTCCTTCCCTTTCCTTACTCGTTGCTTCCTCCACCCCCCACTGTGTACTGTTATTAATTTTCCCCATATAAGAATTGAGTACACTGTATTCTTGTTAATCCATTCTTGTGATGCTTTATTAAGAATAATGTGTTCCACTTCAATCCAGGTTAATAAAAAAGTGGTGAAGTCTCCATCTTCTTTAATGGCTGAATAGTATTCCATGCTATACATATACCGCAGCTTGTTACTCCATTCTTGGGTTTAGTGGGCATTTACACTGTTTTCACATTTTATCAGTTGTAAACTGAACTGCAATACACAGTGCAGTGCAAGTGTCCTTATGGTAAAAAATTTTTTTTCCTTGTGGGTTGATGTCCAGTTATGGTATAGCAGGATCAAATGGGAGATCTAGTTTGAGTTCTTTGAGGATTCTCCATACTTCCTTGTGAAATGGGTGTATTAGTTTGCAGTCCCACCAGCGGTGTACAAGTGTTTCCTTCTATCCACTTCTATGCCAGAATCTGCAATTTTGAGATTTTGTGATGTGGGCCATTCTCACTGGAGTTAGATGATATCTCATGGTGGTTTTAATTTGCATTTCTGTAATAATTAGGAATGATGAGCATTTTTTCATATGTGTGTTAGCCATTTGTCTGTCTTCCTCAGAGAAGTTCTATTCATTTCTCTTGCTCACTGATATAAGGGATTGTTGGCTTTTTTCATGTTGATTAATTTGAGTTCTTGGTAGACCCCAGTTATAAACCTTTTGTCTGATTCAACGTATTCAAATACCCTTTCCCATTACACAGGTTGTCTGTTAGCTTTAGTTGTTATCTCCTTAACTGTACAGAAGTTTTTCAATCTGATTAAGTCCCATTTATTTATTTTGTTGTTCCAGTTTCCATGGAACTCTTCTTCATAAAGTCTTTCCCTAGGCTGATATCTTCAAGTGTTTTTCCCATGCTTTCCTTGAGGATTTTTTATTTATTTTTATTTATTTTATGTTTGCAGTTTTTGTTTTGTTTTTTTGGCTGGGATTGGGGTTGAACCCACCCACTCTGGCATATGGGGCCAGAGCTCTACCCCTTTGAGCCAGAGGCACCTCCCTCCTTGAGGACTTTCATCATTTTGTGCCTTAAATGTAGGTCTTTTATCCATATTTAATCAATTTTTTGTGAGTGAAGAAATGTGCAGGTCCAGTTTCAGTCTTTCACATGTGGATATCCAGTTCTCCCAGCACCATTTATTGAATATGGATTATTTCCCCCAGGGTAATTTCTTATTTGTCTTATCAAAGATGAGGTGGCTATAACGTGTTAGCTTCATCTTGTAGTTTTCTATTTGATCCCATATGTCTATGTCTCTATTTTTGTGCCAGTACCATGTTGTTTTGATCACTATGGCCTTGCAATACAGCCTAATGTCTGGTAGGCTGATGACTCCAGCTTGGCATTTATTGCTAAGAAACACCTTAGCTATACAGGTTTTTTTCTGGCTCCATACAAAGCAAACACTTATTTTTTCCAAGGCTTGAAGGTATAATGTTGGTATTTTAATAGGAATGGAATTGAATCTGTAGATTACTCTGGGAAGTATAGACATTTTAACAATGTTGATTGTTCCCAGCTATGAGCATTGTACTTTCTTCCATTTGATAAAATCTCCTGTTTATTTTCTTAGGTTTTCATAATTTTCTTTATAGACATCCTTCACTTCTTTTGTTGTGTATATTCCTAGGTATTTCATTTTCTATGAAGCTATTGTTAAGAGATTTGTGTCCTTGATTAGCTTCTCATCTTGGCTATTATTGGTATATAAAAAGGTTACTGATTTGTAGACATCAATTTTATATTCTGAGACATTACTGTATTTTTTGATCACATCCAGGAGTCCTGTACCTGAGTCTGAGATTCTCTAAGTATAAGATCATATTGTCAGTCAAGACAGAGAGTTTGACCTCCTCTGCTCCCACCTGCACACCCTTTATTTTCTTCTCTTGCCTGATTGTTTTGGCTAGAACTTCTAGCACTATGTTGAATAGTAGTGGCGATAGAGGACATACTTGTCTGTCTCCAGTTCTACGTGGAAAAGCTTTCAATTTTACTCCATTCAGTAAAATATTAGCTATGGCTTTTTTGTAGAAGACTTTGGTCAGTTTAACAAATGTGCTGCTCTTGCCTGTATTGTTCAGTGCTCTAATTAGAAAAGAATTCTGGATTTTATTGAATGCTTTTTCTGCATCTATTGAGAGGATCATATGGTCTTTGTTTTTGTTTTTTTGTTTGTTTTGTTGGGTTTTTTTTTTTGCAGTTTTTGGCCAGGGCCAGGTTTGAACCCACCACCTCTGTTATATGCGGCCAGTGCCCTACTTCTTTGAGCCACAGGCACTACCCTGGTCTTTGTTTATTTTTTCTGATTACTTTAATGGACTTGCATATTATCAAACAGCCATGCATCTCTGGGATGAAACTTACTTGATCATGGTGTATTACTTTTTTGAGGAGAAGCTGTAAATATATTGGCTAGGATTTTGGTGAGAATTTTTGCATCTATATTGGTTAATAAAGTTTGTCTGGGTCTAAAGTTCTTCTTTTAGTTTGATCTTTTCCTGGTTTTGTTATCAGAGTGATGCTTGGTTCATACAATGTATTGGGGAGGATTCCTTCCTCCTCAATTCTTTGTAATAATTTCTGCAGGATGAGAGTAAGCTCTTCTTTGAAGTTTTCACAGAATTCTAACATGAAGCCATCTGAACTGGGACATTTTTTTTTTTTTGCTAAGAGTTTTTTCTTATTATTAAATCATAGCTGTATATGTTAATGCAATCATGGGGTACAATATGCTGGCTTACATACAATTTGAAATGCTTTCATCAAACTAGTCAACGTAGCCTTCACAGCACTTTGTTAGTTATTGTGTTAAGACATTTATATTCTACACCTAGTAAATTTCACATGTACCCTTGTAAGATGCACTGTAGGTGTGGTCCTACCAATTGCTCTCCCTCCCCCCATCCTCTCACCTTCTTCCCTCTCCCCTTCTTCTTGGGCTATAATTGGGTTATAGCTTTCACAAGAATGCTATAAACTGGCTTCATAATAATACTGAGTACATTGGATACTTTTTCTTCTATTCTTGAGATACTTTTCTAAGTAGAATATGTACCAGCTCCATCCATGTAAACATTTAAGAGGTAAAGTCTCCATCTTTCTTTAAGGCTTCATAATATTCCATGGTGTACATATACCATGATTTATCTATCCATTCATGGGTCCATGGGAACTGAGACTTCTTCCATGACTTAGCGATTATGAATTGGGGTGCAATAAACATTCTGGTACATATATCTTTCTTATAATGTGATTTTTGGTCTTCTGGATATATACGTAGTAGAGAAATTGTAGGATCGAATGGCAGTTCTATTTTTAGATCTCTAAGTGTTTTTCAAAAGAAACATATTAGTTTGCATTCCCACCAGCACTGTAGAAGTGTTCCCTTTTCTCCACATCTGTGCCAACATCTCTGGTTTTGGTATTTTGTGATGTGGGTTAACCTTACTGAAGTTAGAAGATATCTCAAAGTAGTTTTGATTTGCATTTCTCTGATGATTAAGGATGATGAGCCTTTTTTCATGTGTCTGTAGGCCATGCTCATGTTCTCTTCAAAGAAATTTCTCTTCAAGTCCCTTGCCCACCCTGAGATGAGATCACTTGTTCTTTTCTTGCTAATACATCTCAGTTCTCTGTGGATTCCCAAAGACCATATGATTCTCTAAATTAATGCAGAAAAAGATTTTGATAATATACAGCATCCATCATGATGAGAACCCTTAAGAAAATTGGTATAGAAGGGATATTTCTTAAACTGATAGAGGACATCTACAGCAAACCACAGCCAATATTGTATTGAATGGAGTTAAAATGAAATAATTTCCACTCAGATCAGGAATGAGGCAAGGTTGCCCACTGTCCCCACTGATTTTTAACATTGTAATAGAAAGTTTAGCCATTGCAATTAGGCAAGAAAAGGTGATCAATGGTACCCATATAGGGTCAGAAGAGATAAAAGTTTCACTCGTCACAGATGATATGATTGTATATCTGGAAAACACCAGTGATTCTACTACAAAAATCTTAGACGTGGTCAAGGAATACAGCAGCTTCTCAGGTTACATAACTGACATTCGTAAATCTGTAGCCTTTATATATACCAACAATAGTCAAGCTGAAAAAATAGTCAAGAACTCTAGTCCATCCACAGTAGTGACAAAGAAGATAAAATATTTAGGAGTTTACCTAACAAAGGATGTGAAAGATCACTATAAAAAGAACTATGAAACTCTAAGAAAAGAAGTAGCTGAAGATGTTAACAAATGGAAAAACATACCATGTTCATGGCTGGGATGAATCAACATTGTTAAAATGTCCATATTACCCAAAGCAATATACAATTTTAATGCAATTCCTGTTAAAGCTCCACTGTCATACTTTAAAGATCTCAAAAAATAATATTTCATTTTATATAGAATCAGAAAAAAACCTCAAATAGTCAAAATGTTGCCATAAGGGTCTTGCGGATAAGCTATATTGCAGAGAATAAGCATGCTTATTGAAATTGTGTTTTTTTCTTTTTTTATTTGAAATTGTGTTTTAAATAAAGGTGACCATCTGCTCACCCAGGTAAGATGGTGAACTTTCTTTGTTTACTGTTGATTTATATAGTCAACCTTGCGCATGCACAGTATAGAGTAAGGACCTCATTAATATTCATTACAATCCCGCTGCAAATGCACACTATACATCAATGACTTCATTAATCCTTTTGAACATATTATGACTACCCTCTCTGTAAGTAGTTCCTCCCTAGTAATCTGAAAATCCACCCAACATACACCTTTAAGCATAACCCTTTCAACATATCCCAGTTTAACATAACTTAATGAAGAACCCGTTGTCAGTCATTCCTTTCTTTGTTCTTATCTGAAGAAGCCTGAGGCTATGGAAGAACAAGGTAGATTGAACACCTGTCCTTGCTGGCATTGCTGTTTGAAGGCTGTTACTTAGAATTTTTAATCAAGGCATAAAGAAACTTGTTAGGCATACAGGAATTTGTGTGCAAACCTCTGCTCCCATGTAGGCCTTAAGTCAGGGGGGTTTTGCTGGAACCTTTTATAAGGAATTTTCAGGCTGGAGTTCTCAAAAGCTTTTCACAACCCCAGGTTTCATCTGTGCCATCAGATACCTGTATACATTGGGTAAATTCCTCTTCTCTTGAGATCCCCAAGCACATTTCCATTCCTGGACCCATCAGCAGGTGACCTTCATTACTTACCACAGATCGGGAAAGGTTACTGATGGGTATCTGGCCAGTTTTCCACAGGGCTTTTTTATTGGCCTTATGAAGTCAATCTTAATTCCTTAACACAGTAAATGCTATTCCAGCCAAAGCCTTGGTCATGTTAGGCTCACAACCAACCTGGTCACATGGGATTCTGCCTCAGTTTCTCAAAAGTATGTTTGCACAAAGTCTTTTCACTGCTCTCTCTTAAATGGCTTTTTTGGCCAGAGGCATATAGGCATTTCACCTATACCAAAACGTTATTCAGAAATAAAAACAAAGCAGGAGTAATTATGCTACCAGACCTCAAACTATAATATAAATCAACAGTGATCCAAAAAACATGGTTTTGGCACAAAAACAGAGAGGTAGATGTATGGAATGGAATACAGAACCAAGAGATGAACTCAGCTACTTACCATTATTTGATCTCTGACAGGCCAATTAAAAACATTCAGTGGGCATTGGTGCCTGTGGCTCCAAGAAATAGGGCACTGGCCCCATATGCTGCAGGTGGAGGGCTCAAACCCAGACCTGGCCAAAAACTGCAAAACAAAACAAAACAAAACATTTAGTGGGAAAAAGATTCCTTATTTAACAAATGGTGCTTGGTGAACTGTCTGGTGACCTGTAGAAGACTGAAACTGGACCTATACCTCTCACCATTAACTTAGATAGACTATCACTGGATTAAAGATTTAAACTTAAGACATGAAACTATAAAAATACTAGAAGAAAGTGCAGGGAAAACACTTGAAAAAATCTGCTTGGGCAAATATTTTATGAGGAGGACCCCCCAGGCAATTGAAGCAACATCAAAAATACATTACTGAGACCTGTAACGTATTTTTTAGTTTTTTACAAACTAAAAAACTTCTGCATAGCCAAGAACACAGTTAGTAAAGCAAGCAGACAGCCGTCAGAATGGAAGAAGATATTTTCAGGTTATGTCTCTGACCAAGGTTTAATAACTAGAATCCACAGAGTTTTTTTAATTGTTTCTTTGGTCTCAGAGCTTGAAATTGGTCTGTTTAGGAGATCTCTTTCTATCTGGCTAAGTCTACAAAGAGAGTGTGATTCCAAATATTGATCTATTTCCTTCACATTGTCAAATTTCTGGGCATAGAGTTTCTTGTGGTAATCAGAGATAATCTCTTCTATTTCTGTGGCTTGTGTTTTTATTTCCCCTTAATGCTTCTGATTGAGGTTACTAGAGAATTTACTATTCAATTTCTAGTTAGTCTGGCCAAAAGTTTATCTATTCCTTTTAATAAAAACAACAACAACAACAACAACAACAACAACTTTGTTTCATTAATTTTCTGATTGAATCTTTTGTTTTTAATTTCATTAATATCAGTTATAATTTTGAATATTTCTTTTCTTCTACTGGATTTAGGCTTAGATTGTTCTATTTTTTGCAGTTCCATAAGATAGTTTCTCAATTTTTAATGTCCTTTTCATCTGTTTTTCAGAGATAGGCATCTAACACAATAAATTTTCCTCTCAGGACATCTTTTGCCATGTCATATAGGTTTTGGTAGCTTGTATCTTCATTGTTGTTATATTCAAGAAAGTTCAAAATTTTATCTTTTCCTGCATTCAACTGTCTTTCAGCATAAGGTTATTTAATTCCCATGTATTTGTGTGGAGTTGAATACTTTTATTGGAGTTGTTTGGCCTTTAACACCTTGTGGTTTGAGAAGATACAGGTAAAATTTCAATTCTTTTGATTCTGTTGAGGTTTATTTTGTGTCCTAAGATATGATCGATTTTGGAGAATGTTCCATGGGCCAATGAGAAGAACATATATCTTTTAGCTTTAGGATGGAGTCTTCTATACAGGTCTGTCAAACATAGTTGTCCTAGGGTCACAATTAAGTCCCTTGTATCTTTGTTTAGTTTCTGTTTAGAGAATAGGATCTGTCCAGTTCGGTAAGAGGAGTGTTAATGACCCATGCAATTATGGTGTTAAGGGATATCATATTGCTCACACTAATGAAGATCTGTTTCAGAAATCTGGGACCATTTTAGTTAGGTGCATAATTATTCAGAATTAAAATGTCTTCTTGTATTTTTCCCTTGACCAATATGAAGTATCCGTAATTGTCTTTTTTTACTTTAGTTACTTTAAATACACTTGTATCCAAAATTAAGTTTGTAATCCCGCTTTCCTTCTGAATTCCAATTGCTGAAAAAATGTCTTCCATCTCTTAACTCTGTGTTTTAATTTGTCATCTGAGGCTAAGTGGGTTTCCTGCAAATAGCAAATGGATGACTTATTTTTTTTTAACCACTCAGCCAGTCTATCCCTCTTCAGTGGGGAATTCAAGCCATTAACATTTATTGAGATAAATGATAAGTGTGGTGGCATACTAGTCATCTTATTTTGTTAAAATTCTATTACTTAGTTTTATCTTTCGCATCATTGTGGAAGTTAGGTTTTTGTCCTTTGGTTTCTGAGTGCTTACTTGGCTACTTGGCTGGCAGTCCATTGTGTCATTGTGTAGAATAGGTCAAAGTATTTTCTGTAGAGCTGGTTTTGTTGTGGCAAACTTTCTCACTGTTGGCATATTGGTAAATATTTGATATCTCCATCAAGTTTAGAGTTTAACTTAGTGGGATATAGAATTTTGGGCTGGAAATTGTTTCATTTAAGTAGATGAATGCAGATGACTATTATCTTCTGGCTTGAAAATTTTCATTTGAGAAGTCTGCAGTCACCATGATGGATTTCCCCAAGTAGGCCAATTGGTGCTTACTCTTTGTGGCCTTCAGAATCTTTTCTTTAGTCTTGATTTTGCACAGGTTCATTGCAATGTGTCTTGGAGAAGCTCAATTTGAGTTGAGACAACCTGGGGTCCGATATCCTTCTGAAAGGAGCTTGTCAGAATCTTTGGTGATATTTGGTAAATTTTCATTTATAATATTCTTCACTATGGCTTCCATTCCTATGGGGCATCCTTCTTCCTTATCTGAAATAACAATAACTCATGTGTTTGAATGCTTCATGAAGTCTCATAATTCTGTCAGTGAACATTCTGCTTTCTCTCTTTTTCTCTGACTCTTTAACTATCTAAGATAGCTCAAGACCTTTGTTCTCTACCTCTGAGATTCTTTCTTCTGCATGGTTTAATCTATTATTGATATTATTGATACATTCTACTGCATCTTTAAGTTCCTGAATTAACTGCTTGAATTCCTTTAGCTCTCCTATATCCTTTCTATATTCTTCATGTCATTAATCTATCATTAGTTTCTGTTTTTTGAATTTTCTTTTCATTCTTTCCCACTTTCTCAGCAATTTTGTTCATTGTTTTTATCACCCATATTTTAAATTTCCCTTACATCATTTCTAACATTCCACTACAGCAGCTTCCCTGTCATCCCTTGGGGTGGGGGGTTGCTCTGTTCTGGCTTTTCATGTTGCCTGGATATTTCTGTTGTGTCTTTCTCATGAAAATTTTTCTTCTGTATGCTTCCTTGCCCTAATTTTTCTTTCACTTCCTCTTGCTTTTTAAGTTACCATGTTAATGTGTTGATGTGTTCCTTTGGTACAGGAATAAAAGGATGAGTAGAGTGAAGAGCAAGAAGGAGAAAAAGAAAAAAAAATGAAAAAAGTAAAATAAAAGGGGGTGATTAAAAGGGAAAATTGACAAAAAGAGAGGCATAGAAATAGGGAGGTAGGAGTAATAATGGTGTAGAGTAGGGTACTTTGACCCACACCTTAAATACCCCCAACATCAGGTGCTGGTTTGGGCGGTTCCCATGAGGTCTGTAGTTCTTTGCCAGCCTGAGAAGACACAGTACGTCCCCTCAACAAGATAGAGAATAAAAAAAAAAAAAATACTATGGATCAAACCAAACCAACCAAACAAAAAAACTTACAGGTTAAAATTGGGAGGGGAGGCGGAGCAAGATGGCGGAGGAGATGCACCCCTGAGTCAACTCTCCTGGTGATTTCAGGTGAGAATGGGCTTATACACAAAAAAATATACATGCACCAATATAGGCTAAAAAGATTGATTTTGAAGAGACTACAAGTTAGCAAAAGATACTAATTCAAATAAATTACTTAATAAAAGGTGGGAAAGAGGGAGGCGGAGCAAGATGGCGGAGGAGATGCACCCCTAAGTCAACTCTCCTGGTGATTTCAGGTGAGAATGGGCTTATTGGATCCCTTCCGCGTGCCATCCTTGCACGGATAAGCAGCGCAGGGCGAGCAGCAAAGAGGGGAACAGTTGGATTGGAAGTATAATCCAGAACCACGGTATCAGCCAGGAAAAAATCAGGACAGCAGCTGAAACAGCCCCATCTGCGCCCTGCGGCATCAGGTCTGGGGCCAGCGCCCTGCGGTGCCAGGTCGCGGCTGGCATCCTGAGAGACAGAAACTAATCCTTCCCCAATGAAAGGCTCCTGTGCCCAGTTTGTAGGGAGTCTGTGCGTCTCGCAGAGAGCGCGGTGAGGCGTGGACTCCCAAGCTGAATTTAGCAACCAGAAACGGGAGAAACTTGGACCCAGTTTAGAGTGCCAGAGATCCAGGCATTCGGACTGAAACTTGAGGGGAAGGGACCCTGCTTAGAAACTGAACCATCCTATAATTTTGGAAGCCTGTGTGGAGCTGCACGGACGCGGAGACCAGCAGGGTGAATCAGTCCCCCTCTTACAAACACTGAAAAATCTTCAAACTTCCCGCTGGAGCCCCTGAGGTAGCACAGCAGCCCCTCCCCCACTGGAAAACAGACCGCGCAAGGGGCGCCCCAGGATT
>CAUYQV010013544.1:0-18780 GCA_963574575.1 Galagoides demidoff
AGAGTCTATCTTAGTTAATGGTGAGAGGTGTGGATCCAGTTTCAGTGTTCTACAGCTTGCCAGCCAGTTCACCCAGCACCATTTGTTAAATAGGGAATCTTTTCCCCACTCAATGTTTTTAATTGCCTTGTCAAAGATCAAATAAAGTAAGTAGCTGGGTTCATCTCTTGGTTCTCTATTCTGTTCCATACATCTACCTCTCTGTTTTTGTGCCAGTACCATACTGTTTTGATCACTATCGATTTATAGTATAGTCTGATGTCTGGTGGCGTAATTCCTCCTGCTTTGTTTTTATTTCTGAGTAATGTCTTGGCTATTAGAGGTTTTTCCTGATTCCATATAAAACAAAGTATTATTTTTAAAAGATCTTTAAAGTATGACAGTGGAGTTCTAACAAGGATTGCATTAAAATTATATATTGCTTTGGGTAGTATGGACATTTTAACAATGTTGATTCTTCCCAGCCATGAGCATGGTATGTTTTTCCATTTGTTAACATTTTCAGCTATTTCTTTTCTCAGAGTTTCATAGTTCTCTTTATAGAGATCTTTCACATCTTTTGTTAGGTAAACTCCCAAATATTTCATCTTCTTTGGCACTACTGTGAACGGAATAGAGTCCTTGACTTTTTTCAGCTTGACTATTGTTAGTATATATAAAGGCTACAGATTTATGAATGTTGATTTTGTAATCTGAGATGCTGCTGTATTCCTTTATCACTTCTAAAAGTTTTGTAGTAGAATCCCTGGTGTTTTCCTGATATACAATCATATCATCTGCAAAGAGTGAAAGTTTGATCTCTTCTGACCCTATATGGATACCCTTGATTGCCTTTTCTTCCCTAATTGCTTTGGCTAAAACTTCCATTACAATGCTAAAAAGCAGTGGAGACAATGGGCAACCTTGCCTGGTTCCTGATCTGAGTGGACTTTAACTCCATTCAATACAATATTGGCTGTGTGTTTGCTACCAGAATCCACAGAGAACTCAAACATATTAGCAAGAAAATAATAAGTGATTCAATCTCAGGTTGGGCAAGGGACTTGAAGAGAAACTTCTTTGAGGAAGACAGGTGCACGGCCTACAGATGCTGAAATAATGCTCATTGTCCTTAATCATCAGGGAAATACAAATCAAAATTACTTTGACATATCATCTAACTCCAGTAATATTAACCCACATCACAAAATCCCAAAACCAGAGATGTTGGCATGGATGTGGAGAAAAGGGAGCACTTCTACATTGCTGGTGGGGATGCAAACTAATACATTCCTTTTGGAAAGATGTTTGGAGAACACTTAGAGATCAAAAAATAGACCTGCCATTCGATCCTACAATTCCTCTACTAGGTACATATCCAGAAGGCCAAAAATCACATTATAACAAAGATATACTGTGTTTCCCAAAAATAAGACACTGTCTTATATTTATTTTTTCTCAAGAACACACACTAGGGCTTATTTTCAGGGGATATCTTCTTTTTATTAAGTATAATACAACAATCTACATTTATTCAAATACAGTTAAGTCATCTTCTTTTAGAACCTGGCAGGGAGAGCTGACTTTGTTGGTGGGGCTGGTGATAGTGATGCGTGAACTCCTTTCCCCTAGTCGTTCACACGTGCGCAATAGGATGCCTGTGGTCAAGGTTACCACAGGCACACCCATGCAAGTGCTAACAGCTCAGAGAAAGGAGCTTTGGCAGATAAAAGATATTCCAGTCTTCCTTACCGCTCTGCACCAAAATGCATGTCGATCACTATGTTTTATTATCAGGGTAGGGCTTATATTTAACAAATGCATAGAAATCCTGCTAGGGTTTACTTTTGGGTAGGTCTTATTTTGGGGGAAACATGGTATGTCCCAGAATATTTATTGCAGCCCAATTCATAATTGCTAAGTCATGGAAAAAGCCCAAGTGCCCATCAACCCATGAATGGATCAATAAATTGTGGTATATGTATACTATGGAATATTAGGCAGCTTTAAAGAAAGATGGAGATTTTACCTCTTACATGTTTACATGGATGGAGCTGGACATATTCTTCATAGCAAAATATCTCAAGAATGGAAGAAAAAGTATCCAATGTACTCAGTCTTACTATGAAACCAATTTATAGCTTTCTTATGAAAGCTATAACCCAATTATAGCCCAAGAAGAAGGGGAAAAGGGTAAAGGAAGGGAAGGGGGAGGAAAGGTGGAGGGAGAGTAGTTGGTGGGACCACACCTAGGGTGCATCTTAGAAGGGTACATGTGAAATCTACTAGGTGTAGAATATAAATGTCTTAACACAATAACTAAGAAAATGCCTTGAAGGCTATGTTAACCAGTTTGATGAAAACATTTCAAATTGTATATAAAACCAGCATATTTTACCCCACGATTGCATTAATATACACAGCTATGATTTAATGAAAAAAATGTATTTCCTTCTAAATTACTTAATATATAGGGTGGCCATGAAGTTTGTGTGCAATTTAAAACAGCATGCAAACAGAGTATGTATTTGATAGATAAATGAAGTTATTCTGCCACAGCCACAGTTCTTCTTAAGTGTAACTAAGAGCTCAAAGAACAAAAATAAAAGATTATTCTGAAGCACGAGACAAAAAAAAAAAATTCTTCTCATAAGCAGGAAAGACTTCAGCCAGCCACACAATAGGTATCAATCCAACCAGCCTAATGGGCAGTGCATTGGCTATAGACCATCTGATTCCATATAGCATTTACCACCTGTCAATGTGGTAGTTTACATGTCAGAATTTTTTTCTGCCACTACAAAACTTAACACACTTTCTGCATAACTACTAAAGCTTTCTCTTTTCAGATCACTACATTTGTTGTCTCTGTTTTGACTCAGAAATAACAGGTACAGCGTTGGGAAGAAAGGAGAGGAAACTCCTGTCCTCTGAGAATATTCTCTTATTTCCTTTGCCAGAGTTTAAGCGATAGAGTGACAGTGGAATACTAGAGTTAGAATACTCTCCACGACCACCCAGTGCAATGTTTCCAAATGCATGAACCACTACTTTAAACTTACCTGAATTACACAGTGAAAAAAAATTATTCCTTCTGCAATTCTCTTTTAGTCTTTTCTCAGAAGACAGAGAAAATTTCTCTGTGCAAGGTTTCCTTAACACCCCTCCAACATAGGTTTGCAATTTCCATTTTTCATGAAGATAAAATATTTCTTCATAGAGAGAGCAGGTCTGACACTTAAGCTTTGTCAGATAAGAGAACTTAACTAGGATTTATTGGCACTGCTTTTTAAAAAATAAGTATTTTTAAGTTACCATCTATATGATGTTATTATTCATGTATAACTTTTTTTCAAAATAAACTTAAGCAGAATGGATCAATAAAAGAACACTTAAGTAAATGATACTGCAGGAAGGATGCAGCTCTGGCAAAAATCATAAACGTGGGAAGCTGCTCAGAAAAGCTTGAAGCTTGAGAAATACTCTCTGTGCAACTTTGTTTTTGGAAAGATGAGGTAACTAAGGACAGGGAAGCCCAGGTGATTTGATCAGGTTTACAAGAAGGCTCCTGACAGACTTTGGACTATAATCCCTGTTATTTTCTCTCCATATGGTATATATTCAACTAAGTCACAGAGCCTTTCCCAACTCAGGAAGACAGGCTAAATTAGCTCTGCCCACAGAAGTAGATAATTTATAAACAGACATGGTGCACATCTCCAGTGTTATAAAAAATACAAACATTAGGATTTAAAGAGCACTGAGTCATATTGAAGGATCTAATGTTACTTTTAAGATAAATAAGAATAAGATCCTGAAGCCTATGTTTGGGAATTTCTATAGCAAGATGCCACTTGGAGATGCCTGGTGGATAATTCTCAGATTTTCAATTGTCCAACAGCTGGACAATTCACTGGTTCTCTGGTTTAACTACATATAGGATCACATGGGGCTCTTTAAAAAATATTGATGTTTGGATGCCACCTCTAGAGATGATGATTTAATTGGCATAATGTCAACCTGGGTTTGGGAGTTTTAAAAGCCCACTTGGTGATTCTAATATGCAGCCTAGTTTGAGAATCACTTCTTAATATCAACCCAAGTGCCCATGGGCCCTGCCATGTGTGGGAAGGTCATGTCCATGACTATGCTTACCACCCCACATCTGTCAACAGCTGGGGCCAGGTTTGAACCCACCACCCTCAGTATATGGGGCTGGCACCCTACCCACTGAGCCATAGGTGCCACCCCTTTTTCTTTCTTTCTTTCTTTTTTTTTCTTGAGACAGAACCTCAAGCTATTGCTTTGGGCAGAGTGTTGTGGCATCACAGCTTACAGCAACCTCCAACTCCTGGGCTTAAGTGAATTCTCTCCCAAGTAGCTGGGACTACAGGCACCCCGCAACAGCACCTGGCTATTTTTTTTTTTTTTGGTTGTAGTTGTCATTGCTTGGGGGGGGGGCTGGGCTGGACCTTAACCTGCTATCTCTAGTGTATGTGGCTGGCACCCTAGATGCTTGAGCTACAGGCGCCAAGCCAATCCAAGACCACTTTAGATGACACTATATTGTTTCACAGGTATCTTGAGTATCTTGTAATTATAAAATAATCCTAATTCCTCCCTCCTGTCCCTTTTATCATTGATGTTATTCATTGTATGACATGCATAAGTACATATAGCTATGTGGGTGTGTAAGATATAAAACATACAGAATTAAGTATGTTGTTACCATTATTATTTTGAATAAATTATTATCAGATCAACTAAGGAAAAGAAAAGAAAAGAGTTTTTTTGTTGTTGTTTTGTTTTTAAAAAGCAACTTCTTTTTCTTTTCTTTTTTTTTTTTGCAGTTTTTTGGCTGGGGCTGGGTTTTAACCCACCAGAGCCAGCATATGGAGCCAGCACCCCACTCCTTTGAGCCATAAGTGCTGCCCAGAAAATAAAAGTTTTAATTTTACTGACACTTATTCCTTCTTCAGAGTTCCTTATCTCCTTACGAAGATCTAAGTTGCTAACCTTTCTAAAGAACTTCTCCTCTAACATTTTTTTTCCCAGGCAGGTCTATTGGCAACAAATTCTTTCAATGTGTGTATGTCTTGAAACTGTGTTTTATTGACTTTTAATACTCTTTGAAATTTTATCCTGACAGCTTGACATGATGTACTGGGTAAAAGGAACTACTGTAACTTGGTCTTTTGTAATGTGGTGGTAAGGTCTGGGGAAAGGGAAACGTTCACAGTCCTATGATTAGGTTTTAATCTTTTAGTGAGCCAGCACCTCCGAACTATGACCTCACATGTGTTTCTCAGTTACGTCCTCCAAGTTGGGTGGGACAGGATGGCTGGAACTGGCTGGAGTTGAGTATTTTCCTCGTCCCAAGTAGTTGGACTCTTATGATACCAGCAGGTTAGGCTCTGGTAAACTAGTTTCTCCTTCAGGAAAGACTTTGTTGAGAAGAACAAAGTAGTCTGGCTTATTTAAAACCTTCCTTTTCCCTTCCCATGCCAGAAGCACAGGAGATTTTTCTTTCATGTTTACCTTGAAAAACTGATTCAGCTCCTGGAGGTGAAACTGACAAAAATGTTGATGAAACCCCTATGAATGGGTCCCCCTTGAATTTTATCCCTAGGATTCGTTCACACTGAGCCTCTAGCAATTCATTGATAATAGTTCAGATTTCCCTCCCCCAGTTTCTGCTCACGAGTCTCTGCTCCCTGTTTGTTCTTATCTATCTGTTCAATTGTGAGGCAATAGTTAGACCCATGTCCTCATAATTCTTGCCAATCCAAGTGGAGATTTTGTTTCAAGGTGCTCATGTTTTTATTTGACTGGTGACTTCCAAGCTCCTTATGTGCAGAACCAGGAGCCAGAAGTCCAACAAGAGACTCTTAAAAAGAAATTTCCCATTAAAATTTGGTTATGAGGAGTGTAAGGCTGGTGTTCTAATTCAGGCAGACTAGAGAGGACCCCAGGCCTGGAGGCGAGGTCAGCAGGCTGTGTTTAGTTCCTGGCAGCTTGTGAGCTCCATGGGAGATCCGCCCTTACCCAGCTCCTGGTGGTTAGGGAGCTGAGGCCCAGGGATCATCCACCATGTTTGTTCTGTCACCCACACAAAGGGAAGGTCTTGCACATCCTCAGGTCCGCAGCAAAAGCAGCAACATGTGAAGAAGCAGCTACATGAGCACGACGTCACCGCACACAGTTATGGTATCTAGGAGCACGTGGTTCCTTCTGCAAGAACAGGAGTCAGGAAGCTCAGAAAGCTTTTTCTTGTCCCACATCTAAGGCCGTGGGCAAGAAAGCCCGAAGATCTCTGTCGGTCCCTATAAGGGGCCTCAAACGCCAAATGCATTTGTTCTAAACTGTAAAGCCCAATTACTCCAATTCAGTATTCTCAATCCTCCTGTGAATTACAATTTCTTTGGAATTTGTGCTTATGAAAGACTAATTGTATTGTAGTAACATAAGCATAACGTTCAATATAATATTTTGGTTGTACATTTCTGTGACATTAAGAGCATTTACATTGGGCAGTTATCAGCACTGTTAAGCTTCATAACTTTTCATCTTCCCAAACAGAAACTGTACATCTAGTAAACAAAAATTGTCCATTTCATTCTCCCTTAACTTCTAGAAACCACCATTATATTTTCTGCTTCTATTAATTTTACTATTCTACATATTTCATATAAGTGAAATTGCGTATTTGTTCTTTTTTATCTTGCTCATTTCATGTAGCATAATGTGTTTAAGATTCATCCATGTTGTAGCTAGAGTGTGTTAAATTTTCTTCCTTTTAAAATCAAAATAATATTCCATCATATACATATACCACATTCTGTTTATGCATTCATGTGTTGGTGGACATGTAGATTGTTTCCCTCTCATGGCGATTGTGAATAACGCCGCCAGGCACATCTGTGTACAAATATCTGTTTGAGTCCCTACTTTCACTTCATTTGTCTATGCACTTGAACCCCCTACATTCAAGTAAAGCAAAGGCCATAAGACAAGAACTGCGGTAACCCTGCGATTTCACCAGCAGGACAGGCATAGCTAAAAGTTAGCCAGCCATGGTTTCCTAGCTTGCCTTCCTGTAACTGTTTACTGCTGTAAGTACTTGCTGCCTAAGTGTCATGTGTCCTCGACAGGTGCAAGATTTGCTATTTCACCAATGCCTCTATAGATAACACAGCTATTGCAAACTTAAGACTGGTCTTGCAGATATCTTCTAAACTTGACATCTGGGGATAGGGAGGGGAACCTGAAGCCAACCACACCAGTGAATACATGTAGGAATGGACTTACCAGGCCCTGTGACCCTCAGCTTATGAACTGTCTCAGCCTAGAAGGCAATTTCTGCTTCCCAATCCTATGAGTTCTTCCCCCAGACAATCAGAATCCAATTCCCAGTTTTTTTTTATTTTTATTTTTTTTGCTAAACTACCTTAAAAATCTCATGTATTACTATGCCTGGCTATTTTATTTTATTATTTTTTTGTAAAGATGGGGTCTCTCTCTATTGCCCAGGCTGTATTTTCCCTAATTCTGAATATCTGACATTTTCATAGGTCCACAGAGAAGCCTGGAGAATTGCTGTTTATTCCTCCAGTGAGTCCATGTATCACCAAATCTCATCCCCTGTTTACTGTCTCCAGAAATAACTTCCATTCTAAAATTGTTTTCATATTTATAAATGAAAATTTATAAAATTTTCATATTTATGCACACATTATACATATACACATGCATTTTTTCCTGTTCAAAGACTATGTGCTAAGCCAAAAGTTTTGTCACTGTCTCTCCTGATCTCAGAATGCAAATGGAAACAGAATTGTTTGCTACTGAGACCAGGACACAGAATTGCCCATTGTAATCATCCCTCCCTGGCAAAGCAGACAGGTTTTAAAACCTCTAAAATATAATTCATTCAAGATAATTAACAAATTAATTCATTCATTTACAAAGCAATAAAGCTTGAACTACTCAACTTGTTTGGAAGATATAAAAATCCGTGTATGTCTTCAATACTTTATGTCTTTATAAAGAAGACAATTACTCATAACCAAGCATTAGTTGCTTAAAAAATATTTGAGTGCCTAGAATGCCCCAGGAATTACATTAGGCATCTGGCAGTAAAAATCCATGTCACTTTCTAATGGAGTTAGTCACGGAGAATGAATGAGCACAGGATACCACGTGCAAAGCCAATAACTCTGCTAACAGCAAATGGCTTTCCGAAACTACAAAACAAAATGATGAGTTTCAATTTTCATTTATATTTCCAAAAGAAATGTTCCTTTTTGAATGACTACCACTTTACAAAGAACAAAAGGCAAAAATACTCAAAATTTATTCCAATGATACATTAATTTTATAATTTCTGTACATTTGTGTATAGGCATTTGTTAATCATAATTTCTGCATATGATTCTCAGAATTCCCAGGGTAGACTTTTTACGTGCATTTTAATTTATTTTACTTTTTGCCCAAAAATCATGTTCATAAGTTTAACTTGATTTTTCCAGTTATTAAATACTTTCTGTAGATTAATTTATTTCCTCTGCATGTCTCTTAAAAACCATCTTATGTTTAATAGTGTTTATGTGAAATGACTCCCGGAAGCTACTATGCTTGTAATAAAAATATTTTTACTTGAAGTAAACAATGAGGAAATGTGATTTAAAATCATAAAACATAATATTAATAAGTAATTTAAGCAATGAATAAGAAAAACCAAGTATTTAAAGACCTTTCTGGGAGAGATGGGCTTTATTCTTTAAAAACACTATTGTAGGAGAATGAGGGATCAGGGAGAGGAGAGGAGAGAAGAGGGTGGGGGTCACAGTGTATGACACACCTCTTAGGGATGGGACAATTACAAGAGGGACTTCACCTTACAACACCAATCAGTGTAACTTAATTCTTTGTACCCTAAATTAAACCCAAACAATAAAAAACAAAACAAAATAAAATAAAACACTATTGTGAGAACATTGGCTTAGGAAATGTTTCCTGTAAGCACTGAAAATTAAAAAACCATGTATCCAGGTTTTTTACATGTCCAATTTGCATAAAGTGTTTATTTTGCTGACCTGGACTCACCAAAGCATGAATTGCTACTGACACAGAAGAAATTAGATAGCTTCATCTTGTTCAATGTCTAAAGGCGAGACTTCTAGTTAATGTGAAAAATATCAGAGGGAAACAGCAGAGCTGTGGAACTGCTCACACAGCAAATGGGAGACTGTACCCTTGGTCACAGCCGAGCAGACGGCCACAGATCACACTGAATCCTTTTTGTTACCAGATGGTCTCTACGAGGGAGTTCACTAATTTTTTGCTGCAATTGTAACTCCAATAGGTCTTTTTCTTTCCTTTCTTTTATTTTCTTTTTGTTTTTCCTATAAGAAACCAGGTTTCTCATTCTGTCCACATTTATTATCCACCTTTGAGTACTTGGGAAGGTTACTCTGAAAGGAACATCCCTAGTTTTGTTGAAATCCCATTCATATGAAACCCTTCATACAAAGGGTAGGACTAAGTCAAGGCCAGTGTACGCTGCAGAGCCGGTGATGAGTGATCCTCTTTCAGGCGTCCCTTCAGGGCTCACAGGGTCCTACACAAACAGTTGGCACAGAAATGCTGTGTCACTATTTAGAAATGTTTCCTAGTTTTTATATCCAACAGATGGTTTCACATGCTTCAGATTCAGTAGAAAAAAAGAAAAGGCCTATAAAAAGAGGGTGCATTAGGGCAAAAAAGCACCAGACACAGCACTCCAGAGAGGTAAGCCAAAAGAGAAATTTAGAAGAGGAATTAGACCCAAGAAAGGAAATTTGATGCTGCAACCCTGGGATCCTACGATAGGCTTTGTATCTGAAGACCTTGGATTACACCGTGACCTTCAGAAGGTGTCTTAACCCATTCGCCCTTCAGTGCACTCATCTAATGAAAGTATCATCTTTGTAAGATTACTGTGAGAATTAGAGAAGTCAAGTTAGAATAGTGCCTAGGACATGATTTTTCAACACGTATTAGCTTTTATTGTTGTTTTCTCTAAGTCTCAAATAGAGTTTAAAAGAGGCAGCAATAAGACTCAGCAGAGAGGCTGGACTTCATTATGCCTGAGTTATTGTGGGCATTATTCAATTTATTTGACATTGTCAAAGGGCCAGAAAAATAAAGTTACAGTCAACAACTAGGTTAGTTGAGAAGTTTTTGTAAAATAACTTCCATTTTATCTAATTGACATATAACAAACTGCACATGTTTAAAGTATATAATGTAAGTATTGGTACATGTGATTGTGTGTGTGTGTTTTGCCAGATATTTTTGCTGCATCGATTGAAATGTCATCTACATACATCTTTTTCTAAATGGTGAATTATGTTGATTGCTATTTTAAAATATTCACCCCACCTGTTTCACATATTGTTGGATTCGTTTTACTAACATTTTATTTAGAATTTCTGCATTTATATTCATGAAGTATATTATGAACAATCAGAATTGTTGTTTTCTGATGTCTGTGTTAGGATTGAATAGTGCTGGCCACATGGGACAAGTTACTAAGTATGCCCTTCTCTTCAATTGTCTGTAAGAGTTTATACAAAATTGCTATTTGTTTTTAAACAATTTGGTGGAATTCGCCATGGAAGCCATTCAGGCCCTGTTTTACTTCAAATTCAATTTCACTAATAGATGTAGGATTAATTCTAGTTACCTACCTCTTTGTGAGTGAGCTCAGTGAACTTATGTCTTAAAGAATATGTATATTTCACCTCCATTTTCTAAATTATTGCCATGAAATTCTTCATGATACTTACTCATTAATTATTCTAATAGCAGAATATATAGTGATGTCACTTCTCTCATTGCCAATATTGATGATTTCTTCCCTCTTTTCCTGATTTCTCCGGCTAAAGTTCTAACAATCTTATTGATCTCACAGAACCAACTGACGATTTCAAGGATGTTTTTTCTCCATTCTTTCTTTTTGTCTCTTTATTTCGCTAATCTCTACTCTGTTCTTTCTTGTTTCTTCCATGTTACTGACTTTGGATTTCATTTTCTTTTATTTTTTTTAGTTTGTAAAGGCAAAAATTCAGCTTTTTTGTTAGAAATCTTATTCTTTAATATAGGCTTTGTATGTATAAAAATTTTATAGTTTTCCACTAAGGATTATTTAACACAGTCTACAGATTTATATATTTTCATTTTCACTAAGTTCATATGTTTTCATTTAAGTCCAGAAATGCTTATTAATTTCTCTTTTGATTCTTCTTTAAGCCATGGATTATTTAAGAGAATGCTATTTAGTTTCTAAGTACTGGGGAGTTTTCCAGAGCTCGCTGTGTTATTTTTTTTCTAACGTAATTCCATTGTGGTCAGAGTGCTTATTTTGTATAACTTAAGCCCCTTTAGGGTTATCAGTATTCATTTTATGGCGTAGAATATTAACTGTTGTGGAAAATGGTCTGTGTTCACTTGTAAAAAAATGTGTATTCTGATGTCATTAACTACATATTTCTCAACTAGGTCCAGTTGATAGAAGGTATTGTTTAAGTCTTTTATATTATTTATAATTTTCTCTCTACTGGTTCAATCAAGTATTAAGGAACCAGTGCTGAAATATTAAATTATAGTTGTGGATTTTTCTATTTCTCCTGAAAGTTCTATCAATTTTGCTTTACTTATTTTGAAGCTTTATAATTATGTATATAAATGTTTAGAATTTGATCTTAGTTTGATCTTAGTAAATTGACCTTTTGAATAGTATTTGAATAGTAAAATTCTCTTTTATGCCTGGTAACTAAGCCACAATCCCTCCTTAATTAATATTAATCCTGTTATTCCAACTGTCCTTTAATTAGCACAGGACATCTTATTTCATCCTGTTTCTATTTTTTGTAGAATTTTTATATTTAAAATTAACTTCTTTGTGGGAGTATATGTATATTTGTAGATGAGTCTTACATTTTTCTCTTACTTGGAAATTTCTGTCCTGTAGTTAGGGTGTTTCGATTTTTTTACTTTCAACGTTATTACTGGTATAGCTAGATTACTGGTATAGTCATCATCTTGCTATTAGTTTTCAATTTTCCCCGTTTCCTGATTGTTTCTTTCCTTTCCTTGTTTGTTATCTTCTTTTTTTTTAGACAAAGTCTTGCTCTGTCACTCAGGCTAGAGTGTTGCGGTGTCAGAACCTCCAACTTCTAGGCACTCCTCCCGCCTCAGCCTCCTGAGTAGTTGGGACTACAGGCTCATGTGATGATTCCCAGCTAGTTTTTCAATTTTTTGTAGAGATGGAGGCTCCTTCTTGCTTAGATTGATTTCAAACTCCTGAGCTCAAGCCACCCTTCACCTTGGCCTCCCATAGTGCTAGGATTATAAGGGTGAGCCACTGCACCCAGGTTTTCTTTTTTTTTTTTGCCTTATTTTAGATTAACTGAGTAATTTTTCAGATTCTGTCACATCATTTATTAGCTATAAGTCTTCTTGATGTTATCTTGGAGTTGTCTTAGAATTTCTAATATACTTTGCAAATTGGCAATCCTTTTCTATAAAGGGATAAATGATTTTAATCTTTATGAGCCATATGTGGTCTCTGTTACGGGTTCTTTTTTTTTTTAAATTTTTTTAAAAATAAAACATTACTAGCTTATAGGCCATGCAAAAACAAGCTGTGCACCAGATTGATCTGTGAGCCATAATTTGCTAACATATGGCACACATCTTATTGAAGTCTACCTTCAAATTATATGGTACCACTTCACAGCATACTGTTACAAAAGTGTACTTTGATTTCTGCCCTCTGACTTTGTACTATTTTTGTCATACATTTTACTTTTATGAGCATTATAACGCCTACAATGCATTATTACTTTTGTTTAAATAATTAGTTTGAAAGAAATTAAACTTAGAAGGAAAAATTTGATACTAAATGTAGTTCCCATCCCTGTCCTGTTCATTCTTTCACGGTGGTCCAGATTTCCAACAGGTATCATTTTCCTTCTACCTGGAAGATTTTCTCTTACTATTTCTGGTATTTCCAGCCTGGTGGTAGTAAATTTTTCCTGGTAGCACAATTTTACTGGTGATGAATTCTTTCAGATTTTGTATACTAGAAAAGTCTCAGCTGGGTACAGATCACACCTATAATGCTAGAACTCTCCAAAGAGGATCCTTTGAGCTTGGGAGTTCCAGACCAGTGTGAGCAAAGCAAGGCACTATTTCTACTAAAAATAGAAAAATTAGCTGGGCATTGTAGCAGACACCTGTAGTCCCAACTACTTAGGAGGCTGAGGGAAGGGGATCATTGCTTGAGCCCAGGAGTTTGAGGTTGCTATGAACTATGCTGAGACCATGACACTCTAGTCTGGATGATAGAGTGAAACTCTGTCTCAATTACAAAAAGAAAAAAAAGAAAAGAAAATCTCTATTTGACTATGATTTTTAAAAGCAATTTTGCTTAATATAGAATTTTATGTTGCCAGTTTTTAATTTCTATCTGTATATATATTCTGTGGGCACCCCCAAATGTGTATTCTACTATTTTTGGATTGAGTATCCTACAAATATTCATTAAGTTGGTTGATGACATTTTTCTATATTTTTGCTGATTTTATGTCTGGCTATTCTTTTAATTCTTGAAAGAGGATGCTGAAATCTTTAACTATAATTGTGGATTTGTGTACTTCTTGTTCCAGTTTTTTTCAGTTTATATTTCATGTATCTTGAAGCTCCATTGCTTGGATGCATACGTATTTAAGATTGTAATGTCTTTTTGGTAGATTGAACTGTTTATCATTATATGAAGTTCTTCTTTATCCCTGGCAATTTTCTTTTCTCTGAAGTGTAAAAAGTTTTCAGAACTAAATGGAATCATTTGTGTTAAAAAAATAAAATAAAAAATCTGACAAACAGAGCTGGGCAAGGTTATGAATCGAGGGTTCTCAGGCATAAGTGCGTGATAACAAAAACTATCACCAAAGACTACAAAAATGCACAAAGGCCATTACAACTTCATATAAAAAATATTTCTGGGAGAACATGTGCCCAGCAACTGCCTGTCCCTGTTCAGCTCAAGCTGGCATGTATATGCTCATAGATTAGTAGGGTGTGCATATTCCTATTACAATACCCTATTAATGAATAAACATAGTTTTCTTTTAGAGAGATTCTCTCTATTATATAGCCTGACAGAAGTCTATCTCATCTTATTGATACAGCAATTTCTACTTTCTTTTTTAAACTAATGTTTTCATGGTATATCATTTTCCACCCTTTTACTTTCACCTTACCTTTTTCACCATATTTGAAGTGACTTTCTCATAGATAGAAGTACCTACTTGGGTCATATTCATTTTATCCATACTAATATCTATCTAAATTGGTGCATTTTGACCATTGATATTTTATGTGATAACTGAGATGTTAAAGCTTACGTCTGCCATTTTATTTTTGTGTTCTCTTTATTACTTCTTAATCTTTTCTCTGTTTTATCCTAATTTTCTGTGAGTTACATGAATATTTTTCTTAGGATTCCATTTTCTGTAATATTTTTCAATGTACTTCTTTGCATAGTTTTTTTTAAGCAATTCCTCTAGGTCTTATGTTATGTATTTATAACTTATCAAAAGCCTACTGAGGCTGATGTTTTACTGATTTAAATGAAATGTAGCAAATCTATTTTCCTTTATATTTTTTTCTATCTTAAATATTTATTCTACATGTAGTACTGAGAACCATATTACAATTAGATAAAATTATATAACTTTTGCTTCAACTATTAAATATAATTTAGAAAACTCTAAAAGAGAAGAAATATCTATTATAATTATTCATATTTTTTCTTTTTCCATATTCTTCTGTTCTGACATTTCAAGGTACTTATTTTTTTCATGAGTTCATTTCTATTTGGAAAACTGCTTTCAATTATTTTTACAGTGTGGCTTACTGGCAACAAATTCTTAGTTTTTCATTGTCTGAGACTATCCTGAATTCCCTTTAATTTCTAAAGGATATTTTTGCTGGATATAAAACTTATTTTAAGATTCTTGCTCCGTGGTTTTAAATGAGAAATCTGTTGTTAAAATTTTCTATTATACAATAGAGCCTCTCTAAGTTGACCATTCAAGGGACTGTAACAAACGAGTCAACATATGGAAGTGGTCAGCATAAGGAATTAGGCATATTGTACTGAAAAGTATATGTACTTTACTTTCTTGTACAACTTTTATTGGAGAATATCATACAAAATCATACATATTCAAAACACGGAATAATCATGCATACAGTATCATACAAAATCAATACAGTTAATGTATTCTCATGGTTTAATCATTCTTTCTGAAAACAGAGTCAGTCTTAGTCTGTTTCTTATTGTATTACCAATGTAAGTGAAGAAAGCACTCCTAACTCTGGCTATACCACTCAGCATACCTTGGCATTTTTCCTTAGCAAATGACTTCAACTGCATTATCAGAAGCCTGACATCCTCTTCTTTTCTACTGTCTGTAATTTCTATGTCATTTTCACTTATGTCTTCCACTTCATCAGCTGCTTCATGCACTTTTACTATGGTCTGTACTTTGGTCAATATCACTTAGAAAATTGTTTCTTGGTCAGGTACATTATAGGTTGCCACCTCATCATGCATTGCAGCAAAACCTTCATCTACTCTTCCCAATTCTGCCACTAGAGATGGATTATCTGATGGGGCCAAAATGTCATCCAGGTTTTGTTGAAACACTTCTGTATCATTTCTGACTGAAATTAACTCTAAGCCAGTGATTTTCAACTGGTGTGTCATGAGAGGATCTTATGTGTGCCACAAAAATTTAAAAGATCATTAATTAAATTATTTTCAAAATAAGTTGAAAGTAAAGTAAGTACATTCTTTATTTTTATTTTTTTTTCTGGATCAATATAATTGAAGCATGCCATGGCACATTGTTGAGTAAAGGGATTCCTAAAATCATTAATTAATCTGTTCAAAACTAATAACTATTCCTTAATAGTTATTAGAATTTCCTGCCTTCAGTCCCACATACTTTCTACTATACTACATTAGTAGGGATTCTAAATCCATTTCATTTTCTGTGTTAAATATATCTTTTCCAGAATTATAATAATGAAAACTCCCATTTATCCAGTGCTATGTGCCAGATGCTTTATGTGTGATGTCTTTAGTCTCACTACAGCTTACTAAAGCTGACATGCCCATGTATGGATGGTGTCAGATTTAAAACCAGTCTGTCTAGCTTCAAAGTTTGCATTTTTCCCACAGTAAACTGTTATTACCCTTGTCTTATTAAAATTTGTGTTACTATTTTCATTTCATTTACCTTAGTGGATTAAATGCATCTTGAGGACATCTACTGTTTTATTCTTCTTTCATAGTACAAGGAACATAGTATGAACTATGTTCCTAAGTAGCTCTAGTAATAACAAATAAAATGATTTAGAAATAATTTATCTAATTTCTATTTTTTGAGATAGCAACGTTATATTACAGATCAATTAATTTGCTCAGGATCACACAGTACATAAGCAATAGGATGTACCACTAGAGTTCCCAGATACCTAGTTTTTATACTTCTTGAACTGAATTTTAGATCTTTGCATTTTATTCATTAACAAAAGAAATAGAATTAGGAATTTGGCAGTTCTTTCTGACTAGGAGTTAGGATGAGAATTAGCTAAAAGCAGAATAAACAAGGAAAAAAGATAGCCATTAAAGAAAATTATGCCCCTGTGAATTATATGGAGATGTACACCTGTGAATCAATCAACAACCATACACTGCTAAATGGACTGTTCATGTGGCTTCATTTATTACTTGTCACTACTCCTAATAAAATTGCCTGAAAGGATAATACCAAAGTTACTTTTGAAGATTTATTTCATTAAGGATACATTCTATTAAATAAATGAACAATATTTGAAATATTGTTCAATAAATGAAAATATTTGAAGTAAATTCTCATTGAAATAATAGACTTTTATTTGCCTTTATATAGTATATACACATTTGTTCCCATTGTGATTTCATACAGTAGAAATGACTTGACTTTAACCCATTATATCCTCATGGATTCTCCAAACCAGTCAGGTATACTGAGAAGTGGCTAAAAACTGATGGTAGTATTTGCCAATTTTTGTGGCATATGGAACCCTATTATGGTCAATTTTAAGCTATAGACCTAATGACAACAGGTTCACAACATTTCTGAAGACGTGCCCATGGTTTCTCACAGGCCAATGTGAGCTAGATCCCATGCACCACTGTCCCTGACTTAAAGGTGAGAGAACCTTTTGACCCATCACAAGATCTCTTTAAGAAAACTTCAGTGGTCCTATTGCCAACTTTGGAAACACAATTTGGTATAACGCAAGCTCCCTGCCCTATAGAGGTTTAAAGTCTAACTTAAATGTGGGACTTTCAAAAACATAAATAATAACATGAAAGAACTATATACCAATAACTGGTTTTGAAAATAAATGCTAAGGGATTCTGCATTGCCAACAATGTATGAATTAAAATGTGCTTATGTTTTTAGGACCTTTGTAAAGCATCAGCTTTGTTTAATTTGTCAAGACATACAGCATTTGTGAAAAAAAATGAAAAACTTCTAATTGAAAAATGAGAAAAATGAACCTATATTCCTTGAGTGGTGCAGCGTCACGTTCCCAGGCATGTATTATCTCTAGGCCTAGGGTCTTCATCTCCATAGTTATTCATTCAAAAACTACTTTTGGAGCTTGTATATCTCAAACATGTTACTGAATAGAAAGAGAAATCAAGACACAGTTTCTTATTAGTTGTTATTTCTGGTGCAACACATTACCACAAAACTTACTGTCTCAAAACAACAGATTTTATTATCATACAGTTTTGGAGGTGAGAAGTCTGAAATAAGCCTCAGTTTGCTAAAATCCAGGAATCAGTAGGGTCACATTCTGTCTGAAGCTCTGGAGGAGGAGCTCTTCCGCCCTCACCCCCCCTTTTTCCAGATTCTAGATGTCACCTTACCACAGTTCAAGTCTGTCTAACATCATGTCCCTTTGATATTGACTCTTTGCTTACCTCATCCACTTTCTATTTTCTTTGTTTTTGGCTGGGGCTGGGTTTGAACCTGCCAACTCCAGTATATGGGGCCGGCACCCTACCCTTTTTAGTCACAGGCACTGCCCTCCATTTTCTTTTTTTATTATTTCAAAATATTACAGGGTATACAAATGTTTTTGGTTACGTGGATCACTTTTGTAATTCTTGAGTCTGGGCAATAAGTGTGCCCATTGCCCAGATCATGGTCATTGTACACATTGGGTCGGTTTTCACCTCTCCCTTCCTTCCTCCCCCCTGCTGGATTTCCACCAAGTTTTTCTTCCTTCAGTGGACATGTGTACTCCTCAGTTAGTTCCAATTTAATAGCAAATACAGGTGGTGTTTGTTTTTCTGTTCTAAGGAATGGATACTTCCTTTAGGTTAATGGTGTCCAGTTTTCGCCTAAATTGTTTCAAAAGGCATTAGTTTATCTTTTTTACGGATGAGTAGCATTCCATGATATACATATACTACATTTTGTTAATCTACTCAGGAATTAATGGGTACTTGGGTTGATTCCACATCTTTGCATTTATGAATTGTGCTGCAATAAGCATCTGAGTGCAGTTTTTTCTGATAAATGACTTCTTTTCCATTGAGTACATACCCAAAGGAAAAGTAGTGTGATTGCTGGATTGAATGATACATCTAATTTTGATTCTTTGAAGAATCACCATATTGCTGTC
>CAUYQV010013547.1:0-10502 GCA_963574575.1 Galagoides demidoff
AATTTTATTGAATGGTAACTATGTACATTAATGCCCTTCTGGGGTACAGTGTGGGGTTTTCACATGCAATCCGAAATACTTCCATCAAACTGATCAACACAGCCTTCATGTCATTTTCTCAGTTATAGTTTTAAAACGTTCTGATGCTACTCTTAGAGAGTTTCACTTGTACCCCTGGAAACTGTCCTTCCTTTTATTTGTTAGTTGGGACCAGGAGCAGCTACTCGACTGAGTTGGAGTCAGAACATCCTCACTTTCTCAGCAAGGGCACCCACGTTAGAGATACTCCCTGCGATTGCATGTGTGCCTAGAAAGAACCATATGCGCACGCACATTATTTGTCACCCTTTCACTATTATCTGCCACAATTCTACTCAGTTGTGGTTTGAAAACACATCCTACCCAGAGGAGAGCGCCAGTGGATCCAGTCTAGTGGGGCTACATTTACTTGTAATCCTCCCCTCTTCCTTTCCAATTTCTTTGCTGATTTTTCCCATAAGTGTATAAACTGCTGGGACTTAGTATAAGCAGGCCGCTCCTCCTAAATGTGATTTGGACCATATGCTTTCTACATTCATTCCTGCTAGCGCTTTTCTTCTCCGCACTAACTGCTAACACGTTATAGTCACCTTGAAATTTCCTCTGCTATTTTCCAATTAAAAGCTTAATAGCCCTGGAAACGGAGTTCATGTGGTGAAGTTTACCATAGCCCCTTGTTCTGAAAGGCTTTCTGCTGGGATCCCATTATGTGCTTGAATAAACCCTTTCTGCAAACAGAAATGGGACTCGGGGTTGTCAGGTGTTGGGTTACAATAGACTTTGAGGCAGGGGACATTTTACTAACATAAATACAAACCTGTCCCTATAGGGAGATGTTGTCAAATACTGGGATATGGAAAACATTCCCATCAAATATGAGAAAAGGATTACGGCGCTATATCAAATGAGTATTTAGATCTCAGCCCCCAATGTGCACCCGAGTGAAACGGGGCCCCGGGACCAAATAATGCTAGACTGTTTGAGTGGCAACGAGATAGGGTGGCTAGGTGACCTAGGGAGGAAAGGGGGGTCGCCTTGGTAGTGAGAATGCCCCCTTCAAACTCGATGCAGAGCTGTGCTCCTTTCTTTTTAAAAATTTCTTTATTCTCAAATTCCTGTACTCCTCCGTTTTGCTGAGCCTTTGGAGAAACCATAAGAAATTTGGCTTGAAAAAAGTCCTTCGTTCAGTGTTCCAAGAGACCTGGCGATTTCACCGCAAAAATTCCCAGATACGTGGCCCTCTGTATCACTCATCACCTGACGTGACTCGCTGCCAGCTCCCCACTTCCTAGCTCCGGCCCAGTGGACTATAAATGACCTGCCTCTCCCTCTCATCCTGAGAGCTTACGAAATTCCTTCCAGTTGTAGTGTTTAGGGATGTTTTCCTAAAGGCTGGAAGGAGAGGAGGGATTAAAGTGGTGAGGGAAGGGGCAAGGCCTAGGGGTACCTACCCCACGCTGCTCTGGGGGAAGGCCTCCCACCCAGGGCTAGTACTCCGGTGCAAGGGCTTCCTGCCCACGGCCAACCAGGTTAGCCTCCCACGATCCTCAACTCCCAGACGTGTATGAAACGGACCTGCTGCCGGCTTTAAGGGACACGCACACAACCGAGATTTCTTTTCAACCTTCCTTCCTACTGTGAATCAAGGGTTGGCTGCTTGAACGCCTGGTGGGGCTTTACTTGAATTCACAACAAACACAGACGGGTACTTTCGGGTTGCTTCCTTACTTCAGAACAGTGCAAAGAAAGTTCGCCTCCCCAGAGGACAAGAGCCTCAGTGCCCTCGAAGTGTCGGGCTCGAATATGCTCTCATTTAACACTCGATTAGCCCTCATCACCAGGAGATGAGCTTAGCGTATGCTCTCAGAATACTGACCGACGGCCCAGGGACTGCCATTCCCCTGCCTCACAGTGCTATTGTGCGGCCCTGCATCCACTTGTTTTTGTGTTTGCTGAGGGCGGGGGTGGGGAGGGAATTGGCGGCAGAGAGGTTGACCGTCCCAGAGCTAGGTGCTCCGAGCTATGGCATTCCAAACCCTCTACTCTGCGGAGACTGCAAAGACGCAAATAACAATGGGGTGGAGAACCTAAGGCCTCCAAGCCCTAGGCGGCCCTCCAGATCCCCAAGGACGGCCCCTTGACTGAGTCCAAACTTCACATTAGAAATCCTTTTATTAAAGGAACTTGTTCTGTAAAATCTGGATTCAGTCGAAAGACCCTACTCAAGGATCTGGAAGGCTGCTCAGGTTCCCCACCCCTCTGTCGTGTCTGTGGGTGACGTCTGTGGGTTAAGGGAGGGGGTAATCGTCCCATTCCTTATCCATAACTAAGTAAAAGTCCACGAGGATCTAAACCGGGTGACTCGAGGCGTCTGTTTGCCTCCAGTAGCTGCTGGGAGAGAGTGTTGATGATATCCGTAATTACTTGGGGCGCTAATGTGGCTTCTGAGTCGGATCTGAAAGTTTAGATCCAGCGCCCACTAAATCCTCTATGGGAGCAATTCCTTGGCCTTTCAGGACAGAGACTTTTTTTTATTAAAGCATGGGAAGGAAGGTAGAAAAATAAAATTAGCGTGTTGTCATCTTTGGGTCAGCAGATTTTCCAAAACATTCATTTTCTTCTACTGCACCAAAAGAGAAAAAATACATTGCAGGAGAAAATTTTTAAAAAGAGCCAAAATTTTCTCGAACCAGCACTCCTCCCCCAACTCCACCCGAGTCTCGGCTGCACCCGCAACGCTCCGGTAGACTCGGGTTCTCGCGGGGGCGAGTTTCTCCGGCCAAGCATCGGGATTAAAGGCGGCCTTGGGCTTGGTACTGCCGGATCAGGCCTAGAGGGAGGGGAAGAGAGCGGAGGGGAGCGGCCACCTCACTAGCTAACAGGCACCCTCCTCCCCCGTGATCCTCCCCTTCCCCGCCCCAAGTGCTCCGCTGCTCTCCGGAGCGCCGCAGTCTCTCAGGCGGCAGAGAGGGCTTGGAGGAGGGGGCCGTGAGCGCCCCCGCGAGAGTGGCCTGGCTGCAGGTTGCAAGGAAGGTGAAGCGCAGGGACCCGAGGGGCGCAAGAAAGGAGGAAGACACGGGTGGGGAGTACAGGAGACTGGGACCCCAGGGGTGGGGGTGGCGGTGGGAGGGAGGAGGGGTTAGGGGAGGGCGGCGGAGGAGGTGCTGGGTCTGGCCGGCGCGTGAGGGAGCTGCAGACAAGCTAGCTCAGACCTTAATCAGAGCTCTCGCTCGGTCCTTGCAGCCACCGCAGCGCCTCGGCGAGGGAGGACGGACTGACCCGGCTGCGCACACCAAAACAGTCGCCGGCGGAGACGAAGCGGGCGTGGGGACTGGCTGGCCACGAGTCAGGAGGCCGGGGCTGTGGGCGCCCCGGGAGCTGGAGAGACGGCTGCTGCAACTCCAGCCTGCTCAGAACACACGCGGTCACCAGGGCTGCGAGACCCAGGGCCGCGTCGCCCGGAGGCCACCCCTGAGCGGGCCTCGCAGCCCAGCCGTTCAGCGCCCCCTGGCCTCCTCCCGCCGCCAGCCCGCTAACCCGTCTGGGAGCCCGGGACATGAACGGCTACGGCTCCCCCTACCTGTACATGGGCGGCCCGGTGTCGCAGCCGCCGCGGGCGCCCCTGCAGCGCACGCCCAAATGCGCGCGCTGCCGCAACCACGGCGTGCTGTCCTGGCTCAAGGGCCACAAGCGCTACTGCCGCTTCAAGGACTGCACCTGCGAGAAGTGCATCCTCATCATCGAGCGGCAGCGGGTTATGGCGGCGCAGGTGGCGCTGCGCCGGCAGCAGGCCAACGAGAGCCTGGAGAGCCTCATCCCCGACTCCCTGCGCGCTCTTCCCGGGCCCCCGCCACCCGGGGACACCGCCGCCACCCCTCAGCCTCCGCCGGCCTCGCAGCCCTCTCAGCCGCCGCCGCCGCCGCGCCCTGCTGCGGAGTTGGCCGCGGCCGCGGCGCTACGCTGGGCCAGCGAGCCGCAACCTGGGGCGCTGCCGGCGCAGCTCGCCAAGCCAGGTAAGAACGTCTGCGGTGTGGGAGTTGGACCAGCGGGTGACAACTTTGGAGTGTCTGGTGAGGCTCTGCGTGGGAGGCCCGAAAGCAACTTTTCAGGAAGTTGGCCTTGCCTTTTCTTCTTAAACTGCCGCCAGGCCGATTCTTATTGTGCGGTGAGAGGTGAGAAGCCGGCGTGAGCGGCCTGAGTCTGGACCCAGCGCCGGGGGAAGTCGGGCAGCCGCCAGAAAGGCGTCTGCGGCGGGCCAGATGGCGGGAGAGTGTGTCGCGATTGCCGGGTGCCTTTTCCAGGTTAAAGGGAAACTGCCAAATTTAGAGGGCAAAGGGAGCCAGGCGGGTCCAAATGAAAACTCAGGCACACACAGTCACTTTCCTGGCTGCAGGCTTCAGAGAACCTGGCTTATGGGGTGTGTGTGGAATGGTTAGGCGCAGGGAAGGGGCCGAGGCCCAACGCTTGGCGGACTCCGTCCCCGCCCGGCCCAGGGGAATCGGAGCAAGGACAAACTGTCTCCAACTTGAGAGAACCGTAGCCCTTTTACCTTTCCTCTGTGGCCTCCAGATTCTTCCAATTTGGTGAAAGAAGTTCCATTTAGGAACAATAGTAAAAAATCCCAAAAGTCTCCTAAGCTGATTTCTGGACCGAGAAATCTGGTGCGTGTGCCCCAAATCATTGCAGAATGCTTAGGTCCTTTAAACTATTCCTCAGGCTGCCCAGAGCTGTCTTTGTGGTGTAAAGAAGTAAAAACAAAATTTGACCTACGGTGAGGAAGGCCACTTCTGGCAAATCCTTTCCCCAGTCATGGGAGGCTTGGCCCTCAGGCTGCTTAGCCTACAGTTAGGAGCAAAGGCTTTCTAAGAGGTGCTTCTCCCCTCAGGGCTTTTCTCTTCTCAGCTGTGCTTTAAGAAGGGCAGTTCTGCTCTGAGTACTGAAGATGGGCAACTCCCCCCAATTCGTTTTTCTTGCAAGCCTCATAAATTTGGCCTGCTCAGATTGAATCTCTTAAGTTTTCTTTTCTCCTGGGGAATCTCTAGCCTACCGTTCTGTGCAGCCAAGAGCTCCTTTGATGGCTGGAATTCAGTGAACATGTGTTTGGTGTTCTTTTTTATTGGAGCAAATGTACAATAGAAGAAAAAGCCCATCTCCTCAGGGAAGGGGATATGTGGAGTTAGCTGTAGGAAGGTCCAGAATGCTCCTGTAGGTAGAACAGTGCTAGAGGTGGTGTCTACAACCGCTCCCCTGCCCCCAGACAGTATCCATGGCTTCTGGAGAGACTTTCAGGAGCATGGGGTACACAGTGCAGATGCATCATCGGCTTTGTAGGGAATTGAGAGGTAGCCTGGTAGGTCCAGTTCTGCTGCCCTGTCTTCAGTTGCACTTTTCAGGCCTCAAGCTTTGAGAACAACCTAGGTGAAGAGTGGAATCAGGTATTTTTAAGACAGGTGCAAACTGGCTGTGCATGGATTTTTGTGGCACTTTAATCCAAGGTACATACAAGCATTTCCCTGAAGAATGCCCCCCATTTGTCTAATCTTTTTACGGGAGGGAGAGGAGAGATTTTTGTTTTTCTCCCTTAGGTTAGAACAGGTAACTAGAAGAGTTTGGTCTCAGCTCTACAAGTGGATCCTAGCTAATATCTTTTCTTTTCCATTTCCAGTGTCCATACTTGTATTTCTTGCAGGACCAGGGCAAGGGTCTGAGTTGATGTCAGAGGTAGCATTTTGCAGTGGCCCACTGCCCAGCAGCACTCCTGAAACAGGGCATTGGCTTCTGTAGTTCTTGTTCAGGAGGGGATTCCTTTCATATGTTCTTCAAACTATTCTTTGGGATACCCAAAGCTCCTGGTTTCTAAAGAGTCACAAAACCCAACACAACCTGGTAAGAGGAATGAGGACAGGAAGGAAGGCTGAGTAGCAGTAACAGCAGGAGACATGCTTTTGGAGACTAAAAAAGGATTTTAATTGGACCAACCAGACCTGGTGCTTTTCTCTTTTACTCCCATCAAGTATCTAGAGATCGCCTTCTAAATCGAAAACAAGTAGTTGCAAAGAAGAATAGGATTTATCATAATGAAAGGTGAACATGATGACTTCGGAGGACTGAACCATCAGGGTCATTTTCCAAGCCTGTCACCCCACATACCTTGTACATTTATTTTCACAACTTTTGTTTTCTACTTTCAATTGATTTGACTTATAATTCCATTCTTTTGAGAAAAATTGATGGGGATGTGGGAGGAGGGCAGGACTAGAACAGATAATTGTTTTCCATTAGGAAGAGGAGTATACAAGGGGATCTGTTCTGTGCAGTGTTTGGAGGGAGAAATTCCGTTTGTGGTTTCAGTTGGAGAAAATTGTTGAATGAGACTGCCTGTTGCTTTATGCATTGTACCTTTTTTGACGTTGTTCTGATAATATATTCGTATGTAATATACCATGGGTACTTAGAAAGATATCAGATACTCCTGGCTGTGTGGCTCACTGCATGTAGAGAGTTAGTGAAGCTCTATCAGAATAATAGTCCATATATACAGTGAGTGCACAGCCCATCAGGAATCTGACAAATCCCGTAGTAGATCTGTTTCTCTGTGAACTTTGATTTTAAAATGTGGTTGGTCTTTTGGCAGAGCAAAGGGCCTCTTTAGTACATAAATGTGCAGAGATTTTATTTTCTTATATAAGAAAGCACATGGTATCTTTTTCTTCTCCAGTAATCTTTGAGAAAAGCACATGCTTTAAGGAAGAGTATGTTTGCTGGACCTTACTGGAGAAAGGCCACTCAATTCAGGGAGTGACATACTAGCACCAAAACTCAAGTTTTTTTAACAGGAAGAAATCTTCCTAAAATTCTGCTTCAGATTCTTTAAAGGAATAGAGGTGTTTTTATTAAATGATATAGTATGTCGAATATTCTTTTCTGTGTAATGGTGGTTTTAAGGTTATTACTTCTCGCTATGGATTGAAATATTCTTTTTTCTTTTTGAACATAGATTTCTCCTATTCCTTGATTATCATATATGATCAACTTGGAATTATTACATTTTGATTGAAATCTAAACATTCTAATTTAAGCTTGTATATGTGCATATATACACACATGAATGAAATTATTCTCCTCCTAAATTTCTTCTACATTTTCCTCATACTTCTCTCCATGAAAATATGATAGGAAGCATGAACATCTTTCAGCTATGTGTGTCTGAATCAGCAGTCTCAACCAGCCAACCCAGCCTTTCAGGACACGGGCTCAGAAGCTGAGGGAAGTTAAGGGTCAAGTGCAAGGTGAAAAGCTGAAGTTACATTCTTGTGTTATGGCTCCCTTCCCTACCCCCAACTTTTCCTCCAGGAGAGTCTCCTGGGTCACTTGAGGCCGTGGTGCCTGGAGAGGAAAGATCTGTGGCAATAAATACTTCCTAGGTTTACATCTGCCATTGGAAAAAAATACGTACACAAATTTTTAAAAATGCTTTTAAAGGAAAAATAAAAAAAATTTGGTTAGGAATAAGAGAACAAGATCAAATAGAAAAATAGGGTCTTTCTTATTTATTTCTTCTAAAAGAGAATGAATGAGATGTCTGTAGGGACACGAGTTAGGAGATTTTGGGAAACTGTTTTACTTTACCTCTTCTGGCACTGCTGAGTGTCTTTATACTTCCTCTGGGCATTTTAGCTCCAGACCTGCCTGGTCTGCTGCTGCTTATTTTTCAATTTTAATCCTCACCCCCTGAAAGAGAAGCATCTGCGAGTATAATTGGCGTTATCGAACACTCATCTAGGCCAGGGTGGGAAACTGTAACTGTAGAGTTGGAGCAAAATGAAAAAGTGGAAAAGACCTGAAAGCTACTTAGGGAGTGTATCTATTTTAAAATGGAGTCTGGTTTTAAGAGGGCTTGATTTGAGGCAAGGGGCCTGAGTTGCACTTTAAAAACCAGAAATCAATCAAATAAAACGGAAAAACCATACTGGCACTTTTGGGCTCTTCCAAACCTTCCCCTGCAGTCGGCTCTTAGGGGTAGGATGTCTGCCCAGGGGATGAATTTTCTGGGCTCTTGGCCCTGCGGGTTTGTGCAGGGTTGCCTGCCGGAGTAGGGCGAGCAACCACTGGCAGCGGGACGGGGACCCTGGCTGTGGGGACGGGGGTACTTTCCTTTCCCTGGGCCAGGGTATTGGAAAGTTGTTCCAGAGTGCAGGCGGTGGGGGCTGCGGCTTCTCGCCGTCTGGCGGCTCCGGGTTCCTTCCTCGCTAGCTCTTGAGCTCTTGGCAACTCCGGAACCTCTGGGCTATGTACCCGCTTTCCCACGTTCTACCACTGGGGCCCCTCTCTGGTTGTCCCGTGCTTTCCTACCATCTCCTTGCAAAGCAGGAGCCTTAAGGCTGGTTGCCAAATTTAGCAACAAACATGCAAACAAACAAAAAACAGGATGCCAAATACTGCGTGGGACACGCTCATACTAAAAATTAGTCATTATTCATCCGAAGCTCAGATTTAAGTAGACATCCTCTTATTTTATCTGGCGACCCTTGGCCTCGGGCTTGCCCTCCCAGCTCCAGTCGCCCCGCTGGACGCTCCTTGGCATGGAGGTCGCTTGTGCTGCGCCTCTCCCAGCTTCCTTACTCTCTGCAGAGTGGAGCTGCCCAGGACCAGCGTCAGGGAGGCGTTGGTGTCCATCTTGTGGATCTGAGAACAGAGGTGGCAGGAAAAAATGAGAGTGTGACCCATGTCTAGGAACCAGAGTTCCACTGCCACCCGGAAAGACTCCTCCTCCCCCAAACACACTCCCTGGTGTTATAAATCTGGCGAATAGCCGTGCTCTCGACTTACACAACCAACTTTTCTTTTCCCTGATGGATGAACTCCTGGGTTTAAAAGATTACAGTAATCACAGGAGGACAGTGTAAATCGAATCTGATAGCAATAACTTTCAGAGAAGGTCAGGCTGAAGTGAAATGTTACCAAGCAACAGGCATTTTGTTTGCAAAATACAATCAAAGAGCATTGATGAGAAATTCTTTGCTGCAGCCAGTCAGCACTTTCTGCTAACAGCTTTACAGAGAGAAAGGGAGTAAATCTTCATAAATCAAAGTCCCTGGAGGACTTGGAGCCCCTTTCTGGAACTGTTGCACTTCTTCCTGACAGGGAGGAGGACAGAGTGAAAATCTATTTGCCTGCCTGCCTGCCTGCTCTTTGCTTTTCGTCCCTTCTGCCTCCCATCTTGCTTGCTTCCTCTCTTTGCTTTCTTCTTTTAACCTGTTGCAGCCCCTTAGCCATTAGTTGCTCAGGTCTTTGGACCCGCTTGTCTAGGCCTCTGTGGCTCTGATGGCACAGGCACGGGGACACATGGCAGAGGTGGAGGGCTCAGTGGTAGAATCACTGGTCCGTCACCTTAGAATTATGTTATGTTTTTCTCGAAGTCCCACATTGCCTTGAGGAGTCATTCCCTTTCTCCGGCAATGCAGGCTACTGTTCTTAGAAAGGAAACTAAAATAACTAGGTGGATTTGGGGAGGGGTTCCTTTTGCAGTTTATTATATAAACAGCTATGAAAAAACATAGTCAAGAACCAAGTAACAACAATGTATTATATTATGAAAAAACCTAACGCTCAGTATGTCAGTTCTGTACAGAATCTCTAATCTCTTGATTCCAGTAACTAGGCAGGCAAAGATTTTACAAAGTTGGGATCAGAATTCCCCTGATTATTACTTTGTTTAGTCCAGTATGTATTTTTGCAGTACCCATACTCTTTATATGTGAATGTTTACAACAATATTCTCTCCTGTGAAGTCACCAGAGTCTGCCCAGCTGTTGTCTTTCGAGTCACCTGCTACGTTCCACTGTAAAATACCTCCATTGTGCAGATAACTTGAAATTTTGCAAAAGATTAGTTAGTAAACTGTAAGCCTCTCAGTGTCCAAGAGGCAATGCTTTTATCATCTCTACATAATCTTACCTAGCACAGACCTGGGGGGCATAGTAAGGGATTTAAGGGTATTTGTTAAATGGACAGTGTTGTTAAATACCAAATAAGCACATAGATTTATGGGTAATTTCACCTCTGCTTTTTGAAAAGTGCTCCCTTCTGAGTGAAGAAAGAGATCAAAACTAAATTTTTGCAAAACATGCAAAGTTTACATTTGCAGGCCATACTTCCCTCTTTTTTTTTTTTTTAAACTCAAGGCAACCTCAAACTCCTAGACTGAAGCAATCTTCCTGTCTCTCAAGTAGCTGGAACGGCAGGCATGAGCCACCACACCAGCTAATTTTCTGATTTTTAGTAGAGCCTGGGGTCTTATTCTTGCTCAGGCTGGTCTCCAACTCCTGAGCTCAAGGGATCCTCCGGCATCAGCCTCCCAGAGTGCTAGGATTACAGGTGAAATTGGATCACACTTCCTAATCCTGGCCCTTGCTATACCAATGTCTCCCCAAAATATTGATCTCAGTCCAACAGAGATTCAT
>CAUYQV010013551.1:0-36714 GCA_963574575.1 Galagoides demidoff
GGTCAAGCGATTATTGAAAGACATAATTGGCTCGGCGCCTATGGCTCAAGTGGCTAAGGCACCAGCCACATACACCTAAGGTGGTGGGTTTGAATCCAGCCTGGGCCCGCCAAACAACAATGATGGCTGCAACCAAAAAAATAGCCAGGTGTTGTGGTGGGTGCCTGTGGTCCCAGCTACTTGGGAGGCAGAGGCAGGAGACTCGCTTGAGCCCAGGAGTTGGAGATTGCTGTGAGTGATGCCATGGCACTCTACCCAGGGGGACAGCTTGAGGCTTCGTCTCAAAAAAAAAAAAAAAGACATAATTGCACATTAAGAAATATACTGCTCAAACAAAAGGGGGGAGAACAGTATAATAATACCCCCAGAAATAAACTACATTTGCTTTATTTACTTAAAATTTTTTGAACATGGATAATAATAATAAAACTTCAGCTCAAAAACACTGGATAAAAACAATAACAGAACCTCTTAATCAGCCAGTTTTCTATAAAGATGTTCCAACAATAAATGGATCCCTGCACAAGGGTTACACTGGGGCATAGGATATGCTTATATTTCAACAAGTTCATCAAATTTGGGGGTTCCCAACAAGTCCCTAGAGTTAAGAGATGGCACAGAAAAGATCCTATTCCCAGGAGATGGATCCGTAGACCTTGGACAAGCCATTTGCACGAATGACTAAATCTGAGAAGAAAGAAAACCAAGACTGCATTACCTTGCATGCCTCATACTCTGAATGCCCTGGAGATGACATGGGGCCAGGTGAAGAAGTTTTGTAATGATGCAGAAGATCTGGTGGCCCAGGCTAAACAACCCTTAACCACACCTGCCTTGTTCTTGACTATAGTCTCACTCCTCACTGCCCAGGTGAGTGCCCAAACTTATGAATACTGGACTTATATTTCAAACCCTCCATTACTGAGAGGGGTCAGCTGATTTGAACCAAATATTCCAATTTATATGAATGAATCTTCCTAGCTCCCTAGACCCTATGACACTCGTGGTCCTTTAAAACCGGAGGAGGAAGGAACAATAATTACTGATTATGATACTGGTGTAAGTGGGCCTCCTATTTGCTTTGGTAGCCAGCCTATTGTCTGACTTTTAAATTTCAGGCATGGATCAGCATTGATTGTGATCATAGTGGTATATCTCCTCAGATAAGCATGAATTTGTTATCCAGTCAATCTATTGCTGGCACACATTTCCAGGATGTCTCCATTCCTCCTGAGTCACCTCTTAAAGTGCATAGTTTTTCTTGCATCAAGGAATGGGTGCATTGGACAAAATGTAAAGGTGAAAGTATGTTTTCAGTATCTAACACTTCCTATGGAAGCGTCATAGATTGGAGCCCTAGAGGCTTGGTGCACACTCAGAAATCTTTGACACCTTTAAGATGGCATAAAAATGCTACAACCATATCAGCTACTTCTTCTAGCCATATAAAATGGGGTAATGGAGGCTTTTCCCCTCCTTCACCCAGTCTAATGAAATATCCTAAACAAGATCATTAATCATTTGTGGAAAATAGGGGCTGCACTTCATCTTCCCCAAGCATGGACTGGAGGACTATATTATGACCAACAACAACTAAAAAGTATACTTTAACTTTTACTAGACATACAACCCGTCATGTTCAAGTTTGCTTTAGACTGCCTTTTGTATGGCTTAAAGAACCTATCTATTGGAATGAATCTAGTGGAGAAATCAAATGTTTGCAAGCATGTACCATGTTTACTTGTATTAACAGTTCTATCAAGTTTGATGTTTCCAAAGAACAGTTGTATCTTTTAAGAGCAAGAATAGGTGTTAGGCTGTTGGTGAAGTTTTCTGTCTGTGGGAAGAGTCCACAGCATTGTCCATCCTACAGAAGAAGCACAGAAGGTCCTGAAACAAACCAGATGCTTCATTGGAATGTTGATAGCCGTGATCCAGGGAATAATCACCGTGACTGTTGCCGCTGCCACTGCAGGTTTGGCCCTGATGGAGAGCATTAAAACACAGGACTTTGTTGCCAAATGGTACCACAATTCAGAGCATCTCTGGACTTCTCAGAGACAAATTGACACTGAAATTCATAATGAGTTATCAGATTTAGAACAAGCTGTGGCAATGTTAGGATATCAATTGCCTAGTTTGCAAAAATAAATCTAATTTTGATGTGATTGGAATGACTAGTTCCATAAAAAATGACTAGTTTTTATGTGACCCCTGTACCTTATAATGCTACTGAATTTCCATGGGATAAAATAAAAAAACATTTATTAAATCATGAGAATTTGACAAATGATATCTTATGTTTATAAAAGAAAGTGTATAATACGTTCCAACATAAACTTGAACGTATTGATGGAGATTCTATTTTTAAAGATATATTTGAAGGAATAGCTCAGTTAAATCCTTTACCAAAGTTAAATACTTTACTTGGAACTTCTGCTGGATTGCATGCTGTAGTGTTTATTATTTGTTTTATTTTGTATCTAGTCTGCAGATGAGTTCGCCAAACCCATCAGGTGAATAATGTCAAGCAGCTGTATTTTTTGTTATTATGCATAATTTGTCTATAAAAGAAAAAGGAGAACTGTAGCTAAGCCACATTAAGGCTGCCATAACTTTGCTCTTGGTTGAAACTGTCTCAAGGTCTGTAGGAAGGGACATTCCTTTGAAGACCCTCTGGAGAGATCTGAAAAACTAATCTAGTGGGAGGCAGGCACTGAAAACAGAGTATGCTGTGGTCAGGAATTTCCTGGAAGAGACCTGAGTAGCAGTAAATCGAGATGAGGTTATTGTGCTGCTAAGTTAAAGATTACATCTGTCCTTTACAGATGAATACTTTGTTCTTTAAGGCAAAAAGAGATAAATAAGGCTCATGACTTTCCTGTAACTTTATTGTATTGTAAACTTAAGATTATGTGTGTACATGCAGAATGCTTTATTGTTAGGCTATATAAGTTAGTAAGAAATAAATTAGGCTTGCTACATGCCTGAGAGAGCTACAGCCACCTCCTCTCCCAAGACATTCTGACTGCTAGTTTATCTCTATGACTTTGGCCCAATCAAATCAAGCAACGTGACCCCAAAAAGCTGTAATGGAGGGATTTGGTGTTGTTTTAAGTCACTAATTTTTCTGTAATGTTTTTAGAGTAACATTAGGAAACTAAGGAAGTCATAGTTTATCATCTACCTAAAAACAGCTACTATAAAAGAAAAGGGACTGAGCACCCAGGCAGATAAGACAACATGGCCAGTTAGTGTCGGCCAGCCCATGACAAGGTGCCCTGAATTGGCGCTGTGGGTGCCTAAACAAACCCGCCACGCTAACAGACATGCAGCTGTGTGTGGACACAAGGGCATGGGCTCCCACACACCAGGGCTGACATGGCTACCACACCTTCGTAATGCCCACTCATCAGAAATACAGACCAGGGCTCAGCCCCTTACACTGCACTATTGCTTAAGAAAACCAAGCATCAACCTTGTGGCAGATTAACCAAATTGAGCTCATACCATCCTGGGCCCTTGCAAAAATAAACAGCTATTCTGGATACAGGTTGCCTCTCTTGTCTGCAGACCATAGTTGAATATGGCTTGGAATGTCTGACCAGCTGGCCACAGTGCAGTCTAGGACCTCCCTGCGTCACTCCTCATCACGTTCTTTGTACCTAGACCTATTCCTTTGTGGTCAGGTAGCTCTTTAGCCCCCACTGCCTACCTTATCACTTACCTACAGTTTTTTTTTCCTCTGGTGAGTCTCTCCCACCTTATTCCTAGCATGGTGTCTGCCTCTTGAAGGATGTGAACACAATAGCTGTGACCCATGAGCTTTATGGCTGGTGAAGACAGCCTCAGGCAGCCCTTGTGCTGCACAGACAGGCTCTCTTTTATTTTACTGGCATGATATAGAGAACCCACAAAAGAACTGACACTGTAGCCATGAGCAGAGACAGATGCAGGGACTAGAATCAATGCAGAAGGGGCACTAGTGCAGCCTGTTAGTGCAGGGGCACAGGAGGGATACAAGGACAGACACATATTATGTTAGATTGGCTATGGTTTGGGAAATTATGTGTATCAAGCTAGTTCAAGGAATTTTTTCAAGCTTTGGGAAAAGACATTCTCGTTACCCAAATTGGGGACCTTCCCTGGCCAGGACTATAGAGCTATAGATTTATCTGCCATTGGCCCAGTGGATGGAGAGTAAACAGCTAATAGCATTGGAAGGAATTCACAAGGAACCTTGGCCCTGTGAGAATTCAACCATGCTGGATTGCACTGTTTGCTCCTGTGAAATTGCTTGGCTGAGATACAGACCCAGGCCATAAAACAGCCAAGTGAAGATGTGTGCACAGTGCTGCCCAGGGAGGGGCCACCACTCACTGCCATGGCTGTCAGCACCACTGAGGTCCAATTTGGAGCATGCATGTTTTTATTTTATGTCTACATTATTTATAAAATGTTGATTTATAAAAGTACTACTCACACTTTTATTTTTGGAACTCCTTATCAGTGATTGCTAGGTTGATAACACATGTATTATTGATCAAGCTGCCTGGTGGACATTTTTACATTTGTTGCCTCAGGGACCCTTGCCTGCATATCTTGATGTGAGTTTGTCAGAGGGTACCCCACTGCTTAATTTGAGTACCACCACATTCTCTCCAGACTATCCTCCCAGGAGATTTCTATCAGGAGGGCCCACCTTCTGCTGTTTTCCTGAGTTTCTTTTCCAATATGTGGCCTTGTAAACTCAAAATTTTACCAACCTAATGATCTTTCATCACTGACTTAATCTGTGTGTGTGTATCATTAAAATTAGTTTGAACATCTTTTCGTATACTTGTCAGCCACTTTAATTTCCTGGTAATAATCTTTGCCTTTTTTTCTTTCAGCTTTCCTTTATGTTGTAAGTTGATATGAAAGGACTCCTTTTTTAATTCTATTTTATTATGAGATTTTTACATACACATCAGACATAGACGTTCTTTCCCACCTGTCTATGGGAGGGAATTTTGCTAATTCCCTGCTAATTTTGCTAGGATGCCTTTTGTTTACATGAAATCCATTGTTGATGGAACCGGAGTCATCAATTTGGGTTATTTGGGTCTCCTTTTAGAATGTCTCTCGTCCCTGTTGAAAATAGTCTTTCTCTAGACTTCCTCTTAATAAATATGTAGTTTTTACCTTTTACATTTATGCCACAGAACATTTAGAATCATTTTTAGTTATGGGGTAAGAGGAGCTTTAATTTTAATGTTCTTTATGAATTGAAACATCTACTAAAAATAGTATCTCTTATTTATTTTTGGTGCCATTTTTACCATATGTCAAGTGTCTATATATATTTACACATATGTATGTATATGTACACATATATATGCATATGTGTATATATGTACATTAGAATTTTACACACATTTTTGCCATTAATTTATTTCCCTGCTCTTGCCTAAGTTCCTCATTATGGTTTTTAATTTGCAGTGTGCCTATGTTTCTGGTAGGAAATTCCTCTCAAGTTTGAAGAAATTCACTCATATTTGAAGAAAGCTGCCTAACTTGTTAACCAGGTTAACATTATGCTATAGTAGCAAATACCTGTCTGATCTTTCAGTGCCTTAGAAAAAAACAACAAAACAATGGTTTAGTCTTGTACCTGGGACTTGTCCAGTGATTGATTAGCAGGGGCTCTTTTCATTGATTACTTGAAAACTGGGCTGATGAACAATATACCACTATTTGGTAATGCTGTTATTTAAACAGGTGCTTCTGTATGGTTGCAGGCCTGGTGAATTGAAACCAATAGATTCACAGCAAAGATTATGCAGGAAGAAATTTTATTTTAGCCAGCAGATTAGAATCCAAAATGGCTGAGCTCCCCATCAGCTCTGTCCTTGTCTTTTTATTGGACTCATAAGTAGACAGAGGAATTATCATAGTATTTCTCACTAGAGATGTTAAATCATGTGCAGGGTTTACAGACATGGAAGCAAGCAGCAAGCCTTAGTTTCAAGGACCCAGGAAGCTTAAGTTTAACAAATTCTCAAGGGCTAGGTTACCGGGGGAGGACCTTGCAGGTGTGTGGGTGTGTGTCCTTGGGCTTCTCTGAGAAATCTTTGTTTTTTTAGACTTTACTTTTCCTGGATATCTTCCCTCAGTTTTACTATGGCAAGAGAAAAGGATGCCAGAAATACACATAATCAATTGTTAGAGCCCCAAAGTGTCATATATCGCTTTTGTTCTCATTTTATTGGCTATACTTAGACATATGACTTCATATAATAAAAGGAAATAGAGAAGTGTGATCTAACCTGCACCCTCACGGGGAGGAAAGCATGTTAGTTTTCATGAGTAGCTGATTTAAATACTTATAGAATGTAGCCTTACGTAACACATTTAGAAAAAATATTTTCCAAGTATTAGAAAAAATGTTTTCAAAGATAGATTTCAAAGATAGCTTGGAATTTTTAAATCAATTAGTTAACTAAAACTATAAAATTTTAAACTATTCCATCAATACCACATATGGTCTTTCATTTTTCTTGATGTTTTTATGTTTCATAATTTATTTTTATAATTTTATTATTCTTGTAAATGGTATCCTATTTTCTACTACACAATTAATTGCTTATATATGGTGTTTAGATACATAGCTGATTTGATGTCAGTTAATTTTAGTTTTACTTTTAATAAATTGTGAATGTATCTTTTTTTCATTGTAGGTTATCATATTATCTGCAAATAATGAGGACCTTTTATTTTCTCTTTACATTTTATTAATGTTATTAGTTTCTCATCTTAGTACAGTAAATACAACAAAGGGATAGTAATAGTGGTTATTCTTCTTTCTGATGTCTAGGGTATTTGACTTCATTTCTACATGAAGAATATTGTTGGAAGGCTAGACGTGGTGGCTCACACCTGTAATCCTAGTACTCTGGGAGATCAAGGCAGGTGGATTGCCTGAGCTCACAAGTTCTAGACCACCCTGAGCCAGAGTGAGACCTCATATGTAAAAAATAGCTGGGGTGGGCAGGTGCGTGTAGTCCCAGTTACTTGAGAGGCTGAGGCAAGAGAATAGCTTGAGCCCAAGCCTCAGCACTGTACTGAGAGCAGCAAACTAAGATTCTGTCTCCAAACAAACAAAAAAAGAATATTGTTGGAGAATTTTGTATATAATTATGTGTGCTGAATTTCTTCTTATTCAGTTAGTTCAATGATTTTAATTCTGCTGTGTAATAGTAGTGGATTATGCTGTTGGGACCAGTTGAATCACGTGTTTATGGAATGTGGCAAATAGTGTTTATCTTTACTTCTTTACAAACGGCTGTCCATTTGTCCGTTATTGGCAATACAGCTTTTACTAATACCTTCTAGGCTAAAAGCATTCCCCAGCATTCTTTATTACTATTGTTTAAATGCATTGTTGATGTTGGAATAATTTTAAAATGCATTTTTTAGCATTCAGGTGAATAGAGCTTATATAGCATATTAATAGAAAGAAAATAGATTACTGAGATGAATTTTAAGAGGCATTAACAAGAAAAAAAACTTCAGATATTCCAAATACATTACTAAGATATTGAAAATTAGGAAATGCAGTTCTAACATTGTCACCAATATTATTGCAAAATCTTTCACTTTCCTTTGATTTGATTTCTTTATATAAAGTTAGTTGGTTGAAATAACTGTCACACTACCATTAAGTCCAATAGAAAAGACATAGATTACCATAATTTTCCTCCAATCTTAAAATTTTATTGAACAAACATATTTTAATAAGCTTTATTGAGAACTCTTACTAAACTTAATAACTCATATACATAAGAATCGGGAACAGAGTATTTAGCATTGGTTCTTTTTTAAAAACAATTTGGTTGCTTAAATATTAGCTCAAATCATCACTTCATTTGATTACTTTAAAGTAACACCTCAAATTAAATGCTTTGCTCCACATTACGAACGCATTCTTTGGGGAGACTGTCTATTCCTCTTATAATTCTTCATGAGGGATAAATGTTGATTAGTTTGAAAAAATTTAGCTCCTATATTTTACTTATGTACTTCATTCTCTCCCATATGAGAAATATATATGTGTGTGTGTGTATAAAATAAACATGAAATTGGGAATATAAACTTAGGTTTACATATGTATTATGTGCATATATATTATATGCATATCTAAGCCTGAACAGTTATATATAAAACCAAGTTAGTGGAACTTCCCACTATCAGTTTACATTTTCTAAAGCAATCACTTACTGTGAGTCTACTATTTGCCAGGGATTTTTGTAAGTGATTTACTTGTACTTAATCTACACAATGACCATACATGCTAAGTACTAATCACTACTGTCCCTATATCCTTGTATCATGTGGTCTTCAGAGTAGCATCAGCTATTACATTATGCAACCAGAGTTACATGCAAAGAAGGAGACTTCTCTGTTGTTTCCTCTTATTTCTTATGTGCCTCTGACTTTCCTAATTGGATTCTATGTTTTTTTCTAATGCTTGCTTTCTTGGCCTGCTCTTTCCACCTGTTTGAGAGGATAGCTACTAATTATTTTCAGTTATTTCATGCTCTATGTGGGATCCTCATGGAATCAGCCTTTTTTCTCAAGTTAATGTGATCCATGCACACATATGTACTGAATTTAAGGTATAGCATTTATTTATTAATCAACAAATGTTTAATGAGAACTTATTAGGAGCTAGATATTCTGCTTTAACCAAGGTTAAAAAAAATCATAGAACCCTTGTCAAATGGGTTCTATTAAGGTAGTGAAAATAGACATTAGTCAAATAAAAGAAGCATTCTATAGCTGTAAGATGTACTGAAGAAAAAAATATATGATGCACACACTAATGAAATGACCCTATTTAGAATTTTTAGTAAACTTTCCAGAGGAAAAAGTTTGCACTGATAGCAGAACTAATTGGGTGAGGGGTTTAGTGGTAAGGAAATATGTTGTAGTTTGAGGGGAACAAGACTCAGATATCCTGGATAGGAGGCCAGATGGAACTTTTGGAAAATGATGTCCAGAGGGCCAGAAACATAAAGCCAACAGAAAAAAGATACAAGAAAGGCCAGAGAGTTAGACCAAGTTAGGTATATCTCTTGGATTTATTACTTCATTCTTTATATTAAGAGAGCAAGGAAATCACTCATGTGTTTTAATGAGAGTTTATTTCTTCATATAGGTGTTTTTAAAAGACTGCTTTTTGAAGTATGGATAAAGGCTTGGTATTTGGGATTTTTAATGAACTGTTAGGAAGCTAAAGCAGTGAAAACAAATTCACTTGGATTAGGGCTATGGGACAGGAGCTCTGCAGATGCAGGGTAGGTTGGAGAGAGAACTGAGAAGCACAGTGTCAGATGGGGGCCTGGAGAGGGAAATATCAAGCGTGGTTCCTAGCTTTGTGGGTTTTACTGATGGGTCTGGAGGAGAACCAAGTTTGAAGATGGAGTCCACTGGAATTACTTAGGTAGGGAGGTGACAGTATCCAGCCTGAGGTGCCCAGAGGTGTACATTTGGAAGCCATGGGCAAATCCATTAAAGGGACAGCTATGGGTTTATGCAGATGACCTAAGTGAGTACCAGCAATAAGATGCTGGGAGGCCCAGCACAAAGACTTGCTTGAGTGTCCTCCTCAGTCAAGAGGCTGGTAAAAGGGACTTGGTAGAAGCTGGAAAACAGGTAGGAGGAAAACAGAGGAAACTGAACTGAAATAAAAGTCTTAAGGATCCCCCCACAAGCAGCTGACTGACTGGACCTCCTCCTACTCAAGAGGATCCCCTAAAACTGAGTTTCTAGCCATGAGAAAGGAGATTAGACTTGCCTCTTCATGCCTCCCTCCCCTTCTTAGAGATGTCCTCTGTGACTCGGTAACAGGCCTGAGGCTATTTAAGACACACCAGCAGTTCCTCAATATGCACAACAAACCGCTTAGGTCTCTGCTTGTCTTATAGTTTGTCCCTGATTAACAAACCCTTAACCTAATGCAAGGATTCCTTTTTGCAACTCCTGGTCTTTCAGACAAAGCCTAACTCTTTGAGCCAATTATCCCACCTGTCTGGGTCAAACCAATGTATGCCTCTGTATTGATTTATGATTTTATCTGCAATTCCTGCCTCCCTGAAATATATAAAACCAAACTGTAACCCCACCACTGTGAGTCCACTTGCTTCTGTCTTCTTGGGCCTGGCTCCAGGCAATGGCCCTTGAATTTGGCTCAGAATAAACTTCTTTAAACTGTTTTACAGAGTGTGGGTTTTCAGTTGACAAAACAAAGGTGTAGACCATTCGAGGAGAAATTGGTCCATAGTGTTGAAAGGTAGTGAGCTGTTTATTCAGAGCAGAACAGAGAAAAGACTTCTGCATTCCCTATGCATAGTTCAATTTGAAGGCCAACATTGATTTTATTCTTTTTTTTTTCACAGAGAGGTGGTAACAGAAGACAACCCTAATATTTAGAGTAGTGAGTACTGTGTAATGAGACTGTTAATGCAATTACTTTTCCTGTTACTTTAGCATATTTAAATGCAAGATACAGGAGACATTGTTTAGAATGCCATGTAAATGAGCCTTAAAATGTCTGGTGTGACATTTCCTAAAATGTGTCCTACAGATTATAAAGATTCTCTCTTTTCCATTCTTCTCTCACCTTATATAGATGAATTCTGTAAGTGCATCTTCAGTCATCTTCTCTGCCCTTCCCTTTCCCTGTCTTGCTCTCTGACTAACTTCCCTTCCCCCTTATTCTGTTTCTTTCTTCTCCTTCCTACTCCTCTTCTTCTTCTCTCTTTCTTTTCCATCGCCTTCTCTGTCTCCTTCTTCTTTGCTTCTCCTTCTGCTCTTCCTCCTCTTCTCCTTCCTTCCTTCCTTCTTCCCTTCTTCTTTTCCTCTTCCTCCTCTTTTCCTCCCTCTCTCCTCCTTCCTTCTCCCTTCCTCCCTCTCTTCTTTCCTTCCTTCCTTGATTGCTTCCTTCCTTCCCTCCTTCCTTTTTTTGCTCAAGATGGGGTCTGGCTATGTTGCTCAAGTTGGTCTTGAACTTCTGGTCTTTAGCAATCCTCCACATCAGCCTCCTAAAGTGCTAAGATTATAGGCTCAAGCCATCGTGCTCACATTTCTTTTTGTCACTGCAGAAAACATCATCCTTTTCCAAGATGTGAACCATCACTTCTGTAGATTTCTTCTCTTTCCATGCCTCCAGATATGAATCCTAATTCCTAGTTCATCGTTGTCAAGGCCTATTAACTATTTCAACCTGGGGAGTTCATCAGCAATTTTTTATTTTAAAAAATCATTTTCATTATCATTGCCTTGAAACATGTTTTTTTCTTTGTATCTTTTTCTTATCTTCAGGGCCCACGTGAGGTTCTATCATGCTGCCCTTGGTGTGCAGGGCTGCCTTGCTAAGCTCTGAGCTAAGGTGCCCAGCTGTTTTGTATCTTTTTCTTTTTCAAAAATATCAATAGGATTTTTAAAAATATAACACTATCTTCTCTATTTTTCACTATTTCTTAAATTATCAAAAACCTTATAATTTTCAGATTCCTCTTCTAAATCTATTCCCACATTTAATTGAATACAAAATCCTTTTACTTCAGAGCTGTAACACTGATGATGTGCTAACACCCTCATTAAGTCTGTTTCCTAGAATCCTGTAACGTGTTACTCACAGACAGCATTATCTTTATTTCAGTATGTTTCACATTATGTAGCCAAATTAGTTTCCTTTAAAGTATGGTTACTTATTAAAAATTATGTCTTTCCCAAACACTTGTAAATATTAGAATGCCCTCTTCTATATTTTTTAGAAGCAGAATGTCCCTTCAATAGTATTTTAATCTGCTGGAGAATTACTTCCTCTGAAACATCATACAACCTTTAAAATATTCAGTTTACTATTATTTTTTGCTTATTTCAAGAAACATACAAAAAGCCAGTAAGGTATTTTTGTCATTATAGAACTTTTATAGGAAATGGAAGAGGGACATTGATCTTCAATTAGAAATATTAAATGTGAAAAAATAAGTTATAAATGCTCCTCTTTGATCCATTGGCTTAATTTGCGTTAATCTAAGAGGTTATTTTTTATGTAATGCTACTAAAAACTACTGAAAATGACAACTACTGTGGTTTTCCGTAGTTTATCTCTCTGGTTGTTTAAATACTGTCCAGTTTGTGATATTACTAAAATTCACAACAGATGATGTCTATGATTAGTTATAACCAGTTTCCAAAAATCAATGTATGTTGGGGTCAAAACCAAGAAAGAAATTGTTCAGCACATTATTTGTACAAATGATTGTTGGGCAAAACTGAATGTATTATCTTTGTGTGGGTGTTTTTTTCCTCCCAATTTACTCCCATATTTATATGTTATTTAAATGTGTGTCTTTCACAATTATTATTTTCTGTTCATTTAGAAAATAGTAGTGAATTGTGGACCTTCTGTCAGAACTATAAAATATTTCTTTCCTTTAACAATGTTGCTTTCCTTGCTCCCTCTTATTTCCATCTCCATTGCCCTGCCTGGTTAGAATTATTGGGAAATATTTTTACCACAATTAGTTAAGAGAAAGAGCTGCTGTCTCCACAGTCAATGTTTCACTTATACTTATATTTATATTTTTGAAGTACATATCTACAAGGTATTTGACATATTTTGTATTTGAGATCATAAATTTTTATAGCCAGAGTTTATGTCCTTTCTCTCTGTCTTTCTTGTTTTTACTTGGTAACTATATTGCATGGGCTAAGACAGTGCCTTGCTCATAATCACTTAATAAAGGTCCACCAAGTGAACACATTTTAAATTTAGATGCATATTCCTTCATTAGTGTTACTTTGTTGTTTTCATTTATTCCAGGTGATGGCGGTAAAGGACCTTTGCTTTATCTGTATGAATGAAATTCTTCCACACAAGAAAAATAGCCCTCTGTTTGCCACATTACTTTCACTGACACAAACACAGTACCGTGCTTACACTGAGTGAGTGTGCAGAGACAGGAAATGATTAGACATGTCAGTTAATCTTAATAAATGATGATAAATAGTAATAAATATAGTGTTTTCATCTAATTTATTATCTGTTTTTGTTCATGACATGTTTCAGCGTAAACTCAACTCATTTATATAATTTGATAAACCGGTAGAAACATTTATATTTCATTTGAGGCATTTTAAAGTGTTCTTGGATGAAAAGAATAAATGGCATGTTCAGAAATAGGTGAGACCTCAATAAAGCTGTTTGGTTCAAATTTGTCACATAAAGAAGATAGCACCAGAGCTGTGTTATGTCAGTGACAGTTTTCAAATTAAAGACATTATATTAAGCCTTGAGCGTGCCAGCTGGAATTGCAAAAGATTGGACATTGTAAAGGAATTGGTAGAGAAGAAGTTTAAAATTAAAAAAAATATACCATAAACACCATAGAAAGAGATTCACTGTGGTGTATTTTTAAATTTTTTAATTTTTAATTATCATGGGTACATTATAGTTGTACATCTATACGTGTTGTTTTGATACAAGCATACAATATGAATTAATCAAATCAGGATAATTGAAGTCTTCATCACCTCAGGTATTTAATATTTCTTTCCTGCTAGCAAATAAAAGTGTTCCAATTACTTTTCTAATTGAAGAGGAGGTAGCCTTGAATTTGTGTATTCTCTAGCAAAATGTATTTATGATAGTGATGATCTTTATAAGAAAGAAAACAAGAGTAATAGAATACTACATATTGATATTGACTAAAATAATTGCAATGTTTCTGTTGTGATAACTTAATATTTTCTAGATTGATTTTATATTATTCACTGCTTCCTACAGAAATGAAATGATAAAAGACCTCATAATAATTGCTCAGAGTCTCATTGTTATCAGAACTTTTATACATTGTCTTACTAATTGCATTCAGAATTTATTGTTATAACTTTGCAATTAAAATGCCCAGGACTCAGAAATGTTCAAGGATTTGCTTAAAACCATGGATGTTGTTAGCAGAAGACCTGGGAACAAAACTCAAGACCTTGAAGTGTCTCATCAGACCCACTCACTGTTAGGCCCGCTGTCTTCTTTTTCATAGCAGCTTCTGCACACTCACTACATATAAAGACAACTTTTTTCAAATTTAATTTCAAAACTAGGACATTTCTTTTTCATGTGACTTGAATGAGCACCTTTAAAAAAGGACAAATTTAACAAACTCAAAAGAAAACTATCATTTATGAGATTTTCCCACAGAAAAATTAAAAAGTAACTATGTTAGGTATACCTTATAAGATGACCTATATGTATATATTCACATTTTAAGATGACTTCTGCAGTTCTAATACGATCAGAACAACATAACAAAATGAGAAGACAGAGAAAAAGACTATAGTTCATATATGAATTGGTCACTGGATCACACTGCTGGAAGAAGCAGCTATGTAAACCAGGAATGTGAATGCACAGTGAGGACAGCACCACAAACCTAAAATAGCAAATAAGGTAATAACAAATAGCTGAATACCGAAAGGCATGCAATATGTTGCCTGCTAAGAATTCTAGAAATGTTCTTCTGAAACTTTAGCAATATTATATTTGTCCAATGTCAATAACTTTTCATCAGTCTTCAACTGAAATGTGGATTTCTGTTATGATTTTTAACTGATTTTTAAAAACATCGTTATTGAATAATACAAGTTTAAGGAATAGTTTCCATAATTGATATCTATAAGCTGAATCTCTCATACACACAAATTAAGAACTATAGACTCTGTTATTAAATGTTGTCTTAAATCCTCCTCTAGTTCTAAGCATACAAAATATAGAAAGGCAAACTATCTGAGAATATAATTTGTCAAAAGAGAAAAAGCCAAGTCTTTGTCAACCGTTTGGACAGTGTCCACATTTTGTCACAAAATTCATGGAAACAGCAACAATACCTAATTGATCCCCTGTCTTGGAACCAGAAGGTGTAAGTTGAGCACTCTTGGCAGGACTGAGCATGGCCAAGTAACTAAGACACAACCTCTCCTGGGAGACTTGGGCACCTCAGCAGATGTTGGCGTGAGGACTTCCCAGTGGGTTCCCATATGGAGCTCAGACCACCTGACTGTCAGCCTCTCTCTGAGTCAGAGTTATTCTGTGGCCTGATGGGTTTCCCTCCCATCACATAATGGCTTCCTCCCTATTTTCTCTCATACAGCTATTTACCTTAGTAAAACATTTACACATTTTATGTCATCTTGGGAATGAAGTTTTTAAAACATATATGGTAAAAAAAAAATGAAGTCAATAAGAAAATATGTCAAGCATCTGGTAATAATATGCTTTATTGGCTCGGTGCCTGTGGCTCAAGCGGCTAAGGCGCCAGCTACATACACCTAAGGTAGCGGGTTCAAATCCAGCCCAGACCCGCCAAACAACAATAATGGCTGCAACCAAAAAATAGCCGGGCATTGTGGTGGGCACCTGTGGTCCCAGCTACTTGGGAGGCTGAGGCAGGAGACTCGCTTGAGCCCAGGAATTGGCGGTTGCTGTGAGCAGTGAAGCCATGGCACTCTACCCAGGGTGACAGCTTGAGGCTCTGTCTCAAAAAAAAAAAAAAAAAAAAGTTTTTTTGCAAAGTTTTGTAAACTTTTAAAACTGGACCTGTCATAAGTTATCATTTCCAGGCTTGGCATCAGTAGCTAAGTGGCTAGGGAGCCAGCCACATATACCAAAGCAGGTGGGTTTGAACCCAGCCTGGGTCTGTCAAACAACGACAACTGCAACCAAAAAATTGCCGGACATTGTGTTAGATGCCTGTATTTCCTGCTACTTGGGAGGCTGAGGCAAGAGAATTGCTTAAGCCCAAGAGTCTGAGGTTGCTGTGAGTTGGGTTGATGCCATGGCATTCTACCCAGGGTGACATAGTGAGACTCTGTCTCAAAAAAAAAAAAAAAAGTTATTATTTCCAGTAAATGTTATGAGTTATTTAGTGCCCGAACAGGAAAATTCCTCTCATATATATATATTTTTTGTGTGTGTGTGTAACCTGAGCATGTAAATTGCAACACATAAACCAGAATTAAAATGAGACATGTCGGTGTACCAGAAGTAACTCCCAATGATGTGAAGAGCTTCCCTGTGCTTTTCCAGTTATGCCACATGTATTGTGAAGCTTCCCTGATACTGAAATTGGAACATCAAGTCCATTTTTCATTACAGGGAAGTTTGTACAGTAGATCCATAATGAAGGTCAATCCTATTGAACCAGGAACTAATTAAATGTTCACCTGTGGTAAATGCCTCTTCAAGCTGTGTGGTTTACTCCTCTCTACTGCTCTCTGAAGACTTTTTAAATGGCTATGAAAGACCTGTGTACAGTAAAGGTGGGCTGAACTGCAGAGTCGAATGGCAAGCTTGAGCTACAGTTGCTTCTCTGTAATAATATAATAACAGTCCATTATGCACACCAGAAAAGCAATGCTATTGACTTCCATCTGTAGAAATTGTTTGTGGGATTTTCCAGAAAGTCAGCTACATTCCTGTGATGAAATCTGAATTTCGATACAGTCTATGAGCAATCTGGATCTCCACTCTGTCCCCACCCCTACAAACAAAGTGAGACAAAAGAAAACCAAACATGTTAGAAGAGAGAAGGCATTAAAGTACCCAAGAAGCTTAGAACTGCACTATAGACAGAAATTCACAGTAATTCCCACAATAAAAGAACTGTGAGTGTGTTTCTCCTCAGTTTAATTTGTGCCACTTAAATAATAACAGTCATAAAAATCTACATAGGAAACGAGTCCCCTTTCATTCACAAACATGTGTCCTGTAATCTCGCAGAATATTCTTATTTGGGAACTGGCTCTCAGGAGGTAAAGCCTGCACAAATATTAATAGACACACACACAAATACACATGCTAATGAGTAGTGGACAAACAAAATAAGCAGTTTTACTCTTGGCTTGGTAACTTTGCTAAATATTGCTCAACTAGTTAGCCATTGCCAACGCTGCTGTAAGGTTTGAGACCCACTATGAGAAATTGCCCACGATCAGAAAAGTTAACTGAATTATTGATATAGAGAGCCAAGACCCAAATGCTCTGTGACTTTTGTCTCCTGAATACTAGTAGATAATTTGAGACTTGTAGATAATTTGATAGGATTTGACTTACTTTATTTTCTCCTCACAATCCTACTGAGCCTGTGTTTCAACCTGTCAAGTCCTGTATCACTTTCATGCAACATTCTTTTACTATTTGTATCTTGAATTTGACTCTTGTTCTCTGGGGATCTCAGCAAAACTGCCAGAAGTCCTTTCACTTGTCACCATTAACCACCATCAAAAAGATGGAGTTACATCTTTCTATGACAGGTTTGTGCTTTCACCCAACAAAGGGCAAGGCACTAGGAGAGGCTCACTTTGATTTACAAGTGTACTGACTCAAGCCCTGAATCACTGTTTCAGCAGCTTATGAGCACAGCCTGGTATGTGCTCCCTTTCTTAAAATGATCAAGATGTATTTTCTCCTTATCACCAGCCAGCCACACAGAGAAGTTAATAAAACGAAATCAGGATAAGATGGGTAAAATTCAATCTTTTTATTGTTTGTGACACAAATTGACTTAAATTTTCTTCTTTTCATTTCAGTTCTCTTCCTGTGACTCTGTAATAGAAATTTTATACTGTTTAAAATATACAAAATGAGGGTGTTGGAAAACCAAACGCTCATGTCCTCCACAAAGAAATATTAAAGCAGCTGATAGAAAACTACATTTCTCATAGAACCTTTAAGAGACAACATGGGAATTCAGCAGGAGTCTGGCAGGGTCCTCTGAGGCACGGAGCTAAGAGCACAATGCCAGCCCTGCTAGAAAGGGCTCAGAGCTAGGATGAATGCCCCAGTGAGGAGAAAAGATGAGTGAGATGCCTTTGACGGTCCACATTCCCGCAGCAGACTCCTGCAATCCTAGGTCTTGGGGAACCCCTTGCCCAGTCCTGGTGGGCCCTAAACCACACCAGGGTGAAACCACTCCAGGGTGCTGCCTACACTACTTGCTGAGGCACCATTCCAGAAAGGGAATGTGGTCCACACATGCCCAAGTGCAGGCCTGCAGCATGCCACCATTTGGAGAGCCCAACTATAACCAAATTAATTTTTACCCTGGGATCCAACAACTCCTATTCCTTCACAACCTTGGAGACTTGCTAACATCCCCCCACACCCACCCACAGGGCTGAAGTACCAGGATGCTGGTTGGAGTCAGTATCTGGGTCCCCAGTACCCAAGCCCGTGCAGCATCCTAAACCCTGGGAAACAGGGGATGTGGTATAGCACAACAGGGTAGTGACCCCACTTCAAGGGAGCAAAAACATACACTGCCCATGTCTCAGCACAGCCTACCTGGGGCCACGCTACTGACAATAGCCGCACTGCCACCAGCAGCTAGCCTGCCATACACTTACACTAGGCTTCAGTGGACCCACAGCACTGACCACCTAGCTGCTATCCAAGAGCCTAAGGACAGACCCAATCTTCCCACCACAGCCACCACTTCTGCCACTTCTTGAGTACAGCATAAAACAGGGGTCTTGGGGATCAGCCCACCCCACCCTAACAGGTAGTATTCACTGCACCACCAAAGGGCCTGAGGATGGATCTGTCCAGACTGCAGGTGCTGCACATCATCTGGGAGTCTGGCCATCAGGCTGCCTTGCCCACCACTGCAAGTCATGCACACACTTCCCACGGGGCTGTGTTGGGCTCACAAACCTGCCACTAACACCCACCTGCACATGCCACGTGACATGTAGGTGTTAAACCATCCTAGACTTAAACCATTACTGTTGGTGCCAGCATTTGCAGAGCCTAAGAGTTGACCCTCATTGCTAATGCCATTGTTGACACTTAACATATTACTTAAGAGCTCAGTGAGCCACTGTCTGTCGGACCCACAGGTACCACTGCTAATACCCAAGCAAGCCACCTGGAGGTTTAAGAATTAGCCAGCCCAGACTCACTATCATTGATTCTGTGTATGCTGGATGAGGGCCCAAGGAATGGCATATCCAGCCCTTGCCATCACCACTGGTGTCTGCTTCCCTGTCTCCAGAAAACTCTGCACTAACAACTTCAGCCTAAGCCACTGAGAAACTCACTGATGCCACTGGTGCTGACTACAGCTGAAGAAATCATAAAGAGACCCCAGTACTATGGGAACTCAGAATCAAAGCCAAGGCTTTCTGCCCAATCAATGCTATGGATACAAAAGTCTCTCTTTATGAAAGTGAACTCATAAAATTAGAGAAGGTAACTGTTGCACTAGATGTTCGATATCAATGTAAGGACACAAGAAATGCGAAAAGCAAGGGAACATGACATTTCCAAGGAACATAATAATTCTATAGCAACAGGTACCATGAAATACCCCAAACAGAATTCAATACAGTAATTTAAACAATCTCAATGAGGTATAGAAAAACACACATGAAACAAACAAACAAAAAATCAAAAATCAACTAATAATTTGAATTGTAAATTAGATAAATGGACATATATTATAAAAATGAACAAAACAGAAGCCTTAGAACTGAAGAATTGACTGAATAAAATAAAAAACACAATCAAGAAAGACTAAATAAAACAGAAAAAAGAACATCTGAACTTGAAGACAGGTGTTTTGAAATAATTCTCTTCAAGAAGGAAGGAAGAAAGGGAAGATTAATAAAATGATGAAAGTCTACATGACTTACGGGGAGTTCTATAAGGTGAATATTCAGATTTGGGTTCCAATCTGAAGGAGAAGAGATGGGTAAAGGCATAGAAAACCTATTTAACAAATTAATAGCTAAAAACTTCCCTTGTCTTTCAAGAGATATAGAAGTCAGATACAGGAAGCTCAAAGAATCCAAACATATTCAATTCAAAAAGTTCTGCAAAATAGAAGTTAAACTATCTAAGGTCAAAGCCAAGAGAAAAATAACAACCCACATGAGGTAATCCCTATCAGAATAATGACAGCTTTCTCAACAGAAACCTTGCTGACCAGGAGAGAATAGGATGACATATTTGAAGTGTTGAAAGAAAAAAAAAATTACTAGCAGCCAAGATTACCTTGCAAAACTATTCTTCCAAAATTAAGTAGAAATAAAGTCAAGGGAATTCATCAACACTAGACCAGCCCTACAAGAAATCCTTCAGGGAATCCTATATCTAGAAGCAAAAAGATGATATCTACTATCATGAAAATACATGACAGTATAAAATCACTATTAGAACAGACACACAAGTGAAAAATAGAAAGGACTCCAACATTACTAGGATAGAAAACCACCAAATTGCAAGCATAAACAAATGAGGAAGAAAAGAATAAAGGATATACAAAACAACCAGAAGACAATTAGTAATATGATAGAAATAAGTTCTCACCTATTAATAGTAAATGTGAGAGTAGGTAAATTACATTTCTAACTTAGAAAGTACAGACTGGATAAATGGTTTAAAAAAAAACATTTACCTTCTATAAAAAAGATAAATGATAAATGGTAAAAGAAAAAAAAATTATAAATAAACCATGACCCAACTATATGTTGCTACAAAAAATACCCACTTTACCTGTAAAAGGCTAAAAAGATTAAAAGTGATGAAAAAGGAAAAAATTATTTTTTTATTATGGTTGAGTAGCATTCCATGATGCTAAGTTAAGGGAATTTATTACCACTAGACCAGCCCTACAAGGATAAATAATAAATAATTGTGTGTCTGTTCTACCAGTAATTTCATACTGCCATATATTTTCATGATGTTGGATATCATCTTTTTGCTTCTAGATGTAGGATTCCCTGAAGCATTTTTTGTAGGGCTGGTCTAGCATTCCCTATGTTTTTAGCATAAAGACTAAAAGTGAAGGGATGGAAAAATATAGTCCACTCAAATGGAAGCCAAAAGTGACCAGGATATACTTATATCATATGAAACAAACTTTAAGTCAAAAATTGTAAAGAAAAAAAAAGATAAAAATTACTACATAATGATAAAGGGATGAATTTAACAACAATTCTGAATAAATATACACCCAACAGTGGGTCATCCAGATATATAGCATAAACATTGTTAGATCTAAAAAGACAGATGGAATTCAGTATAATAATTAGAGGGAATTCAATACCCCAGTCTTATGTTATTTGTACAACACAATCAACAAAGACACACTGAATTTTAGCTGCACTTTACACCAAACAGACCTAACAGATATTTAAGGAACATTTTTCTACCAGCTGCAGAATATACTTTTTTCTCACGAGCACATCAAATACTATACACAATAGACTACATGTTAGGCCAGAAAGCATGCCTAAAAAAGGTTTTAAAAAGCTAAAATCATATCGAGCATTCTTTTCAGAGCATTCCGGAATAAGACTAGAAATAAAACAAGAGGAACTTTGGAAATGGTACAGATTTGATGTCTGACAATTAAGTTCACAAACTCATCTTAGAAAAAGTGCTATATATCTCATTGCTGATTACCACTATAGTCAACTTTGAAGTACATTCTTTGGGAAGCTGTGTAACAATGTCAGCTCCTAGTCCACCTTTCAAAGCAATTTTGAAACTCTTTTTTCTGGAGTGGCCATCAGAACTGTCATTGTATTACTTTTGATGTCCTGAATGTCATCAAAATGTCTTCCTGTCAATATTCCCTTTATCTTTGGGTAAAGAAAAAAGTCACCAGGGCCCAGGTGAGTAGGAAATTTGTTCCAATACAGTTATTTGTTTACTGACTAAAACTCTTCCACGGACAGTGCCTTGTGAGTGCTTCATTGTTGTGATGTAAGAGTCATACCTTTGTAAGGCTAAGATTTCCAGTTAAGATTTTCCTATCAACATTTACTTAGACTGCTCTGCTTTTTGTAGATAATTTTGATGCACAATTCAATAATTTTTTTCAAAGTTTTCATCAGTTCTTCTCATTACTGGTTGCCCTGACCTGTCTTTATCAGTGAAACTTTCTTTCCTGACAGAAAAACATTTAATCCATTATATCACACACAACCATTTTTATCATGGCATTTTACCCATAAACTTGGACTAACATATCCCTGATTTCACTTCCACTCTTGCTGAAATTTCTTAACAGGAAATTTAATGTTTGTTTTTTGCCTAATTCAAGCTCTGACATTCTCAGAACAGCACACAAAATGATGCAACAATGATGAACACCACTCAGCAAGACACCACCACTATGTCAACATAAACACAGCTGTGAAACACTGATATACTAAGGTTATGAAATTTTACTGAGGTGTTTATACAGTGCTGCAACATAAGTAAGTGCATAGCAGTAAGTTCACAAACTTAATTGTCAGACCTTGTACATGGAAATTAAATGGCATGCCCCTGAATAACCGTCAGCTCAATGAGGAAATTAAAAATGAAATACAGAAAAGAATCTTAAGTCAAATGAAAATGGAAATAAAACACATCAAAACCTATGGAATATAGAAAAAGCAGTGCTAAAAGTGAAGTTTATACCAACAAATGTTTATATCAAAAAAGACATCAGGACCCAAATGTTTATTGCAGCACAATTCTCAATTGCAAAGACAGGCAATAAACATAACATCCCACCAACTGATAAACATACATACACACATCATGGAATGTTACTCAACCATAATGAAAAATAAATTTGTTTCTTTTTGAGCAACTGGATGGAATTGGAGACCATTATCCAAAGTGAATCATCTCTAAAAAATGGAAAAACAAATATAGTATGTTCTCACTTATAAGTGGGAGCTAAATGAAAAACTATATATAATGTATGTTAAAAATTAAGAAGAGTGTAGAGAGGGAGTGAGGGATAAAATGTATATTTGGGTACAATATACACTATTCTGGTACAAGAGCCCTGACTTCAACATTACATAGTTCATCATATGACAAAAAACACTGTACCCCCCTAAATCTAGTGAAATTAAGAAACAGATTTCAAATAATTAAAATAATGACGAACTTCAAAAAACTAGAAAGTTAAGAACAAACTAAAACCCAAGTTCATAGAAGTAAATAAACAAACAAAAAAAGATCAGAGCAGAACTAAAACAGAGATCCTGATATCACAATACAGGATCCTATGAAACAAAAAGTTAGTTTTATGAAAAGATAAACAAAATCGATAATTCCCAGCTAGACCAAGATAAAAAGAGAGACTAGTCAAATAAGTTAAATTAGAAACAGCAAAGAAGGCATTACATACCAAATAAATGCAAAGGATCATTAGAAACCATTATGGATAAACATATGCTAACAAATTAGAAGAAATAAATAAAATTCCTTCCTGCATACAACCTACCAAGATTGAAGCAAAATAAATTAAATAAAAAGACCAATAACAAATAATGAGATTGACTCATTAATAAAAAGTTTCCCAACTAGGTAAACCTCAGGATGAGATGGCCTTAATGAGGAATTCTATAAAAGTTATAATGATGAACTAATACTAAATTCTTCTGTAATTATTTCAAAAAAATGAAGAAAAAGGATTCTTTCTTATGTATTCTATAAGACTAGCATTACCTTGATACCAAAACCAGACAAGGACATCCTTCCTTCCTTTCATTATGGTAAAAGATTTTCTCTTGGGTAGCACCTATGGCTCAAAGGAGTAAGGTGCCAGCCCCATATGCTGGAGGTGGCAGGTTCAAACCCAGCCCTGGCCAACAACTGCAAAAAAAAAAAAAAAAAAAAAGATTTTCTCTTGTACTAAATCTTAATTTGTTGCTCTTTATTTTTAGCAAATATGTTATGGGTTCTTGCATCATGGTTACCATAGGGCTTACAAAAAAATCCCATGTATGTAATTAGTTATTTTAAAGAGATGACAACTTATCTTAGTTCAGAAAGAAAATAACAGAAACAAAAGAAAAAAAATCCTCTATCTTTAACTCCATCCTTCATTTCAACTTTATGTTGACTCAATTTACATATTTTTATATTGCCTATATCTTAACAGATTTCTCTAGGTATGAATTACTTTGATAGATTTGTCTTTTGGGCTTCATGCTAGAGTTATAAGTGGACTGCACACTACAATTAATGTGTAGAGCAGTCTGAATTTGTTCCAGTACTTAATTGTACCAATGGGTTTTAGACCTTCTTTTTTCACACTCTCTCTTTCTTCTCTTTGTCTCTTTCTTTCAGGCTGAAGAAGAACTCCCTTTAGCATTTCTTGTAAGATGGGCCTGGTCATGGTCTTGTTTGATTTATCGCTCCTTCATAGTTGAAGATGAGATTTGCTGTTCTAGAATTTTTATTGTTTTATGTCTTAAATTTAAATCTTTTTTTCAGAGAGAATCAATTTTTGCCAATGGTGAGAAGTATGGGTCCAGTTTCAGTCTTCTACATGTGGATAATCAGTTCTCTCAGTACACACTTTTTAAATAAGGATTTTTTTTCCCCCCAATACATGCTGGGCTTATCAAAGATCAAACATAGATATGTGGTTGGGTTCATCTCTAGATTCTCTATTATATTCCATAGATCTACAACTCTATTTTTGTGCCAGTACCATGCTGTTTTGATCACTATAGACTTGTAGTATAACCTGAAATCTGGCAAAGTGATGCCTCTAAGGAAAATACTTGAAGATATTGCCCTGGTAAAAAACTTTATGAGGAAGACTGCCCTGGCAATTATAGCAAAACCAAAAATAAATAACTGGGATTTGATCAAGCTAAAAAGATTTTGCACAGCTAAGGTTACCACAAGCAAAGCAAACAGACAGTCATCAGAATGGGAGATTTTAGCAGATTATGAATCTGACAAAAGCCTGATAACTAGAATCTACAAATAACTCAAATTAAACCATAAAAAAGAGCAAACAACCCCCTCTATAAGTTGGCAAGAGACTTGAACAGAAACTTCTCTGAAGATGACAGATGAATGGCCATCGTACACATGAGAAAATGCTCATCATCTCTAGTCATCGGATAAATGAAAATCAAAACCACTCTGAGATATCACCTAAACCCACCTAACTCCGGTAAGATTAGCCCACATCACAAAGTCCCCAAACTGCAGATGCTGGCATGGATGGGGAGAGAAGGGAACACTTTTACACCACTGGTGGTATTGCAATCTAATATGGCCTTTTTGGAAAGAAGTATGGAGAATTCTCAAGGAACTAAAGGTTGACCTACCATTTTATTCCACAATTTCATTACTAGATATCTACACAGATGAACAAAAATTATTTCATAACAAAGAAATTTGCACCAGAATGTTTATTGCAGCTCAATTCATAATTACCAAGTTGTGAAAGCAGCCCAAATGTCCATCAACCCATGAATGAATTAACAAATTGTGGTATATGCATACCATGGAATACCATTCATCCATAAAAAAATGATGGAGACTTTACATAATTTATGTTTACCTGGATGGAGTTGGAACATATTCTTCTTAGTAAAGCATCTCAAAAATGGAAAACAAAGTATCCCATGTACTTAATACTATTATAAAAATTAATATATAACACTTATAGATCCATATGAATGATATGGAAATCATTACAAATACAGTCCAGCAAGAAGAAGGGGAGGGGAGGAAGAGGAGAAGGGAAAGAGGAGAGAAAAGGGAGGAGATTGGATAGGATGAGTGGAGGGAAGGCATTTGGTGGAATCTTGCCTATTGTGCACATTGTGAGGTTGTATAACACTCCTCCTGGATGAGGGGCTCTTTTACAACTGGAACTTTACCCTGGAAGTGAGAACAATGTCATCAAAAATTTGTACCCTCATATTAATTTGAAATAAAAAAAAGGAAAAAAGGTTATGTTGGGTCCAGTCTGTTGGGTATTCTCTGATCTTCCTGTACTTGGATAATTTTTTCTTTATCAAGTTGTGAAGTTTTCTATTATCCTTTCTTTGAGTAAGCTTTATACCTCATAATTCTTAGATTTGTTCTTTTGAGGTTATTTACTTTGTAGATGATCTTCATTTATTTTCTTTGTTCTCCTCAATCTGCATATTTTCAAATACTTTGCCTTCAAGCTCACTGATTTTTTTTATGCTTGATCCATTCTATTGTTGAGAGTTTCTAAAAAATTTTTGAGTTCAGCAAATGTATTTTTTTTCAGTTCCAAGATTTCTAATTGATTTTTTTAATCACTTCAACCTCTTTGCTAAATTTCTCTGATAGATTTCTGAATTGCTTTCCTGCATTATCTTGGAGATTATTGAGTTTTTTTTAAAGTGCCATTTAGAATTCTTGGTCAGAGAGAGTTTACATATTAGGTTCAATCACTTATTCCTTGCTTTGTCTATTGAGGAGGTCATGGTTCCCTGCTTGCTGTTGTTTCTTATGGAGGAACATCTGTATCTTAGCATTGAAGGATTATTTATTAAAGTTTCCTCTGTCTGGCTTATTTTGGTTTGTTACTGGAAACTTTTACTTAGATATTTTCTGTAACTTACCTGTTAGTAATTTTTCTTTTTCTGCCAGGTTACTGCCTTATTTTTGATCTGAGATTCTTCCTTAAGTCCAGGCTTTTCTAGTAAACCATCACGATGCCACTTTTCCTGAACAAGGGAGATCCTAAAGGAGAGATCATGACAGTGTTAAAAGGCTGTCCAGGGGTTCTTACCCAGGAACCCTGTGGGACAAACCTCTATAGTGTAGTGCTATTAAAAATTCATTCTAATTTAGCATCTTTTTTGGCAGAATTACAGAACAGTGTCTATACGGGCTGGAGACTGTATTCTCACTCTCTCCCTTGCCATTTTCTGTCCTTAGGGATGTGTCTTCTTTCAGGTACTCCCAATGCCTCCTATAACTTGAGTCAAGGAACCCAAGATGGTGGGGAAGCTGCTTGTGCAACTCAATCTCACTTGTTTCTGTTACAGAAATTGTGAATCAGGGGGTAATTTTTTCATGCATTGGTGCTTAGTGAATTGAGGTGAGGGGTGTCAAGGATCCTCTTACCATCTGCTCAGAGTTTTTCACTTTTATATGGCCTAAAGAACTGTTTTATTCTCTTACTTGAGTTTTGGGATATTACTGGTAAATAAGGTCAGTGCTATATATGTGTTTTTCTGTGAGTGGGAGTGAAGCAAGCTTGCTTCTGTGTTGTTGTTTTGGAACTTAAATTAGTCTTTTACCATTATCTCAAAATGTGTTTTTAGCATTATTCTGAATTTTCTATTTCTATCCTTTCACTTTCAAAATTTCTGTATTCTTAGGTTTTAATTTTATCTCCTAAAAATAATATATAGTTGTATTGTATCTTTGTATCCATCTTGACAATTTTTTAAAATGGTGTTGTGGACTAAGATGGTAAAAGTGAAGATGTCACAGTTGAGAGTTATTTATTTATTTATTTTTGGAGGCATTTATTTATTTTTGGAGGCAAGATATTGCTGTCAATCAGGTTTGAGTGCAATAGCAAAACTATAGCACACTGTAACCTAGAACTCCCGGTCTCAAGCAAGCCTCCCACCTCAGAATCCTGAGTAGTTGAGACTATAGCTGCATACCACTACATCTAGCTAATTTTGTTCATTTATTTATTTATTTTTTGGCAAGGGCTGGGTTTGACTCCGCCACCTCTGGCATATGGGACCAGTGCCCCACCCTTTTGAGCCACAGGAGCCACCCCTTATTTTTTAATTTTTTTAGAGAAGAAGTCTCACTAAATTGACAAAGCTGGTCTTAAACTCTTGGCCTCAAGCAGTCTCCCACTTTGGCCTCCCAAAGTGCTGGGTTTACAGGCATGAACCACTGCTCCCGGCCCTGACAATGTATTTGAATTGGTGAGTGTGTGATTGTGAATATATTGGACTCATATCTAAAAATTTTATTTTGTACTTTGTTTTTCCCTCTCTTTATTTCTTATACTTTAGTTTTTGCTCTGTTTATTTTTTACAATTTCTTTTTCTCTCTTTTTATTTTTTGAAGGGTTATTAAAAATTTTTTTTCAGTTTTTAATTTTTTCTTACTTTTAGTGCTAAACTTTGAAATTACAGAGTCTGGCGATTAAGTTCATGAACTCCTCCTAGAGAAAGTTGAACATACCTCATTGCTGAATATCACTATGTTCAACTTCAAAGCACTTCCGTATACATTGATGCCAGTACCTAGTCCACCCTTCAAAGCAATTTTGGAACTTTTTATCTGGAATAACCATCAGAACTGTTGTATAGAACACAAAAACACATAAGAGCAACAAACACCACTCAGCAAGACACCACCACATGTTGTTATGAACACAGTTGTGAGACACTGATATACCAAGGTTATGAAACCTTACTAAGAGTTCATACAGTGTTGTCAACATATGCACACAGAGTCTCAGTCTGTTGTCCAAGCTAGAGTGCCATGGCATCATAGCTCACACCAACCTCAAACTCTTGGGCTTAAGCAATTCTCCTGCCTCAGCCTCCAAGTACCTGGGATTATAGGAGCTCACCACAATGCCCAGATATCTTCTATAGTTTTAGTAGACATGAAGTCTTGCTCTTACTCAGGCTGGTCTAGAACTCCTGAGCTCAAGTGATCCACCTACCTCGGCATCTCAGAGTGCTGGGATTACAGGTGTGAGCCATGGTGGCCTGGCCTAGTCTTATAAACCTTTAAACCTACATGCCATTATATAATATTTTAGTTTTGCATTTTTAAAAGTGTATAGTAGGCAGCACTCTGGCTTTCATGATCTTTGGACCCACATGTTTCTGCCACAAGTACCTTATTTTACGTAGCAAAGGAGGCTTTGCAAAGTTAAAAATGTTATCAATCATTTGACTTTAAAATACAGAAATAAAACTGAATTATCATGGTGGGCTTAATCTAATCACATGAGCTGTTGAAAGCAAAGATCTTTCTCAGACTGGCAACAGAAGGGGTTAAATGGAGAAGGATTGGGCTGCCTTAAAGATGGCCTCAGCCACGTGGTAAGCATGAAAAAGAACTGAATTCTTTCAAACACCAGAATGAACCTACAAGCAGAATTTCCCCCCAGACACTCAAGATAAGAGCCATGCACAGGTGACACTTTGCCATCAGTCTTATCTTTTTCTGACTGTCTATTTTCAAAATCAGGATTTTATTTTAGTTTTATTGGTCTGTGAGCAGAGGAACTTCAGAGTCTTTCTGTGCCGGATTTCTGACTCATTGAAATGGAGATAATAAAAGGGTATGGTTGGTTTTAAGATGTTAAGCTTAAAAAAAAAAAAAAAAAGATGTTAAGCTTGTAGACATTTGTTGCAGCACCAAAAGAAAATAAATATTAACTGCATGAAGTACAGTCTATTCTCATTATTTTCAGATTTGGTATTTATAAATTTGTCTATTTGGTGAGTTATTTTGTAACCCCTAAATCATTGCTCCTGGTGCTTTTGCAGCCATCCATCTACACATATTAAATGGCAAAAAAGTTGTTGTCCCACCTGCAAGTTCCCAGCTGAAGGTGAAAAAGGATATATATTTGCTTTCTTGTTTAGCTCTCATACTATAAATAAATATCTTTTTCATGATCTATTTATCACCATAAATTTTGTAATTTGGTGTGCTTTTTCTTCTTTTCTTTTTTTGGCAATTCCACTGTTTAAAATTTTCCCCTATATAGTGTTAGCCTGCTGTCATGTGTACCTAAGTGCAGGGAAACTGTGATGACTGTAGGGAGAAAACATGCAGGAGGTACTTAATTCAGGTGTGGGCTCCGCCGGTGATGGTGGTGAGTGCAAAGTCAACAAAGGAACAATGGGCAACATCCAGGGAACAGAAGAGGAAATACACTGACCTGCACTGACCTGCGTGGATAGTGGTGAGGTAACATCTATAGTGCACTGTTCTACAGAACAGACCAAAAGCAGCTGAATGTTTTATTCATGAGATGATTACTGATAAAATAAAAAACAAACAAATTTAAAAAAAACACCCAAATTGTAGCAGATAGCTTTGTCATAAAGCTAAAAGCCAAAGAAATTTAGTCATTATACCCAGGGTCATGAAAATGTTAAAGATTTCTCATCTGCTGCTGTCTAATTCATACATTTCAGAAGGTGATGTGTAGGGAAATGTTCAGCTTTCAGGTGAGAACAGGGTCTAAAGATCTGAGGGGAAGGGAAGAGTTTGAAAAATCCTTGCTACATGTTACACAACAAAAGGGTTATGTGGAAGAGCAAGTTTCAGTAACAATGGGATTGTCTTGTTTACAAGGATATTGGCAAACAAAAAACTTATGTATAATAAAACAAATAGCTCCAATGTCCCCACTTTAAATATTTCAAAGGCCAAAGACCAATGTGACCTTGCTACTGTGCACCAGAACCAAGGGAAACTTTAACCCCCAATGGTGTTAAGAGATTAAAATCTATAGGCTTTCCAGAACTGAGACACTTGAAAACATAGAAGAAAATATGGTGTGCAGTCAAATGGAAAAATCTGTACTGTATACTAGTCCAGTGGAACAATCCCAGAAGCTGAAAAATGTTGCCTTCAAGATTTTATGGATTTTTGGATAATTCCCTAGAATATTGATGTAAAGTCAAAAATGTTAACTCCAACATAGAAGATCTTTTGATTTCTCCAATTATAAAAGCTTTTAAGATGCAGTGCATGAAAATTTTTAAAATTTTTTTTACAGAAAATATAAAAGAAAAGAGCCCAAACATAATGTATACTACATAATAAGTAAGTGAAAAAATCGTCAGTGACATGGAGGAAGATGTGGAAGGAACAGTGGCTGACAAGGCATTTAGAACCCACCAACAAGTATTTAGTGAGATAGAGAAACAATACATCAGAGTAAAAATGACAGGGACAGCAGGAAGTGTCAGCTGACGACTTCCAGAATCATCCCTACAATATCCAGGATATTGGAATGGAATTCTGCCTGGCAAAACATTTTATAAGACATGGAGGGATATGACCCTGTGCTAAACACAGTCTCAACTTTAAACAACTGCCTTCCACCATGTTCTCAACCAAGGTGTCTAAAGAGCTGTGGCAAAGCTAAGGAGGCAGGGTTGTGGCAAAAGCCAGAGATGAGCTCAGGAGGGCAAATGGCATAAACAAGTAACAGGAGTCAGACTTTTGAGGGAGCTAGAACTCTGAGATGTCAACACAGCACCCTTGCTAAACATTCGTTTCTTCTGTAAGAGTAGGTTTCACTGGTGTCTTCAGTCTGTGTGGGACACGGCAAGGTAAAGAAATAGGTGTTCCACAAACAACACATACTGCAGCTCCATTCAAAGTGAGATTTCAAACTTTTTATAGAATGCAAATGCTTGGGTTTTGTTCAATGGTTTTTCTCTCATGAACCCGCATGAGGAAGGAGAATTGACATGAGTGAAAATGGTGGGAAATGGAGAAATAAAGCCAAGAAAGACAGAGAGACATAGTATGTCCAAGGGATTTGTCAAGGAGGTGGCATCTTCAATAGTTTGTTTTTCTTCATGACTGTATGAGATTGTATTTCATTGATGGATGTATAGGTCACTTCTTGGTTTTAGCTGATGTGTTACTCCCAGAAATATTCCTAAATGTATCTTTGGTTTAAATGTATATTAATTAATGTTAGGTGTATATCTAAGAGTGATGCAATTCAGCTTTTTAAAAAATCTACATTTCATAAGAGATTCAGTAACTCCATATCTTTTCAAAATCCTGGTTGTGCTTTTATGTGTTTTTTTTTTGGGGGGGGGTTTAAGCCAATTGAGTTGAAGTGTAGTGGAATGTACTTGTGGTTTTAACGAGATGTCGTAATGCCTAGTGATGATTTCATTGTCTTACAGAACATTTAGATATTTTCTTTTTTGCAGTGTCTGTTCAAATATTTTGCTCACCTCCTTAAATTGGGTTTCTTGTCTTTTTAAAACTGATTTCTAGAGAATCCTTATCTTAGGTATTTTGGAAGTGATCTTTTGTCAAATTCTGTTTGGAAACCAAAAGAAATGCAGTTGTGAAGAAAAGAATCTGCGAGTCAGTGCTTGCTGTGAGTCAAACGAAGCTGTGAATCAGAAAACTAACATTTCCACTTAGTGGTCTGTATCAGCGCAGACCCAAGCCAAGATGTGCAAGCTACATTCTACTAGTTACTTATCACCATTTCTCCCTGTGACTCAAGTCTCCATCAAGTCCTGAGAGCTGAACATGTGTAATGTGTAGGTTAAGGGGTAAAGTAAAATCTTAGATTCTGAAAGGTAGGTTAGTACAAAATCTGTGTTAAAATGCTACTAACATTTTTCACAAATGAAAAACATTTTCAAATTGTGCTTCACATAGCAAAAAGTTTTATAGGTTTGTTAAATTTAAGAGAGTCTTGAAAATTAATGTCCCTGATGAATGGAATTCAATTGGTGCAGTTTTCCAACCTGATAATTAAAAGAGTTCTAAAAGTAGAAGCTAATTGAATTTCAATTTACTTCTCTTTCTGCATCAACAGCGTGATTTCAGAGACTTTTTAAAAATAGCTATGTTATGTTCAAATATTTCACTGTAGCATGACATTAACGATCTTGTAAGTAGGCTAATTGTAGATTCCACTGCAGACCTCCTTTGGAGATACTTCTGTTCAACGATTAGAGCTGGTAGAATGGATTTAGTTCAAAAGTCCACCCAGGTATTTGTGAGATTTTTTACTTTTCTTAAATTCATAAGAGTTAGAAATCAAACTGTGCATTCAAGTATAGACTCCTCAAACCCCCAAAAGAGATGTTTGTAACTTTATATCACCTGGGAAATTTCTGAGGGGTTCTTATAAATTCTGTGTTAGGTAAATCACATCTCCCTATGTTCCTCTGTCATAATGAGTTTCGTAATTTATCACAGTATATGCTTCACACAACTTCAGGTTGTTGGCAGACTTGAGATACTGATAGAGCCTCCATGATCCCAGAGCCCTGAATTAAGAAACCCTGATTTTGATAATAAGCAGACTCCTTATTACAGGCCTGACGCAAGACCTAGTTGGGTGTGTCCACCCCACATGCATGTTTCACCAGATAATAGTCCTAGGGGCAATAGGGAACTGAGGGTGGGGGGAACATATCAATAAGACACCACAGCAACATTTCCAAGGCCTTGTTCCATAATCAATGTGAAAGCCACACCAACGTAATGATTGGAAATCTTGTGATGAACCCCTTCAAAGCCACAGTCTTCTCTGTGTTTATCGTTTTCTGAGCTTTAGGAAGAAATATCAAATCACAAATATTTTACATGTTTAAACATATGTGCCAGGAGGACATTTTCTTCCTTGTTTTGAGAAGAAAAAAATGAAACAAGTGCCCAGGGGAATGAAAAGAAAAAACACTTTCTTAAAATGTTACTGCCAGGAATTAACAAAGGAGCATTGGCATTTCTAAAGAAAAGGATATTCTCATGGGCTATATTGCTGGATTTGATGGAAATTCAATGTGTTTTTATTATTTTTTTTAATTTCAGTAGATTTAGGGGCTATAAGTAGTTTATTGTTATATGGATAGTCGTAAAGTCAATCCTTTGGTGTACGCACCACCTGAGTAGTACTAGTATCATTAGTATAACCGGTAATGAATTTTTAAACTCTTTTTAACAATAACTTCATATTCCACAAACCTTGCAAGGTGTGATGAAAATTCATTTCTGATTTTTGTACATGCAAGGCTTTTTTAACAATGAAAAAATATTAAATAAAATTTAAATTGAGCAAGCTCTCCTGTTCATTATCATATTATATTTTTTCTTGAAGCTTTTTTTTGAGACAGAATGTCACTATGTTGCCCTCAGTAGAGTGCCATGGCATAACAGCTCACAGCAACCTCACACTGTTGGGCTTAAGCTACCGGCTGTTTTGTTGTTCTTGTTGTCACTGTTTAGCAGACCCAGGCTGGGTTTGACCCCACCATCCCCAGTACATGTGGCTAGTGCCCTGACCACTGAGCATAGGCAGTGAGCCTTTCTTGAAGCTTTTTAATCTGCATTTATATTGATGGTACATACAATTCTCTGTCTGTCTCTCTCATACATGTGAATAAAACATTGGACAATGGGGCTGCGCTTGTGGCTCAGTGGGTAGGGCACTGGCCTGATATGCCCAGGGTGGCAGGTTTGAACCCAGCCCCTGCCAAACTGCAACAAAAATACAGCCAGGCATTGTGGCAGGTGCCTGTAGGCCCAGCTACTCAGGAGGCTGAGGCAAGAGAATCACCTTAGCCCAGGAGTTGGAGGTTGCTGTCAGCTATGAGGCCATGGTACTGTACTGAGAGTGATGGAGTGAGATTCTGTCTCTAAAAAAAGAAAAGAAAAAAAAACTGGACAACGAAACATGGGCAAACAAAAATTTATGAGGACTTAAACATAAGAATAAATTTTAATTTACTTTATCTCAAAAAAGGACAGAATAATTAAATTCATTTTGTTTTTCTGCGCATTAAACATTTGAAAGTAATTACAATGTTTGGTAAATACTGTTTATGTTTAAACAAGAGTCTATGTTAGTACTTAATGCTGAAGGCAATGGTTCCCAACCAGGACAGAGACAGACACAAGAAAGGTCTCGTGGTCTGGTTAGCTTCTTTCATCAAGCTCTCCAGCGGCTCTGTGCAGGCTGAACAATGCCTCTCTCCAAATTCACACCTATCCTTCACAGGACATAGATTTTTGACAGATGTTATTGAGTCAAGAAGAATTTATATTAAATTTTGGCTATTCTTGGTCCAATGAATAATGTCCTCATAAGAAAAGAAAAACAATCAGACAGGGGGAAGATGGCTCCCCTCTGTCTATCTCACTGATGTAAATATTGGAGTTATTCTGTCACAAACCAAACCAAACCCAACAGCACCACGGACTGCTTTAGCCACCAGAGGCCAGGAAGCCACGGGGAAGTTTTTCTCTGGAGATTTTGGAGGGATAAAGTCCCTTCCTGTTGGCTTTGTTTCTCTGGATGACCTTGACTAAAACACTTAGTTTTAGTGTTTTGATGATTTTGTTTAGGAGTATGAACTCTATGAGTGTGACTAGTATTCAAATATATTTATTGTAATTACAAATCCTAAAGTTTTCTTTATGGCAGACTATTTGGCTGTTCGTAATTCTAGATTTTACCAAATCACCCTCAACATTTGAGACAAATATCATATTGGAAAGAAGCTTTGGTTCCGAGGTCATAATTCCATTTCATTATATTTCTAGCTTTATAAGTAATGGCATCCTTCTAAGCCAGTGGTTCTCAACTTTCCTAATGCTATGACCCTTTAATATAGTTCCTATGGGTCACAGAACCAGATTGAGAACCACTATATCTAAGCCTAAGTCTTGTCATCCATAAAATCAAGATAATTACCTCACAGCATTATATGGACATCATGCATCTAACATTCTTTTTAGGAATGGTGGTAAATTCATTTTTGTTATTGTGAAAAAAAATTAAGAAATTAAAGGCAATGTGTACCCATTAGCAAATGTCACACACATAATGGTTTATTATAAACCAACCTGAAGATCAGTGACTTCAAACAATAACTACAGATCTGTGGTTGATCTGGGGCTTGTCTGATCTAGTCTGGGCTCAGCTGACCAGGCTCAGCGAGGCTCACCCTTCTCCCTTCTCCCCTTTCCTCCCTGACAGTGAGCTGCTCTGACAGTGACCATGATGGTGCAGGATGGACAGTTGTAACCAGCAAGGACTATTTAAACCTCTGATTGCATCACATCTGCTAACATCCTATTGGCCAAAACAAGTCACATGTCCAAGTCAAGGTGTGAGGAAATAAACTCCTGCTGAGGGTGAAGGTAGGCAATCAAAACGTTTCAAATTGCAATAGACAATTAGAAATTAGAACCATCAGAGCACTCTATGTGAGTAATTGGCTTCTGTTTATAATGTTATCAAAGGAGAACAAGACAAACATTTTAATACATAGGACAAAAAAAAAGAGATTATCCATGGTGGTTTGGTGCAAGGTATATGCCAGCAGGTAACCACGGGCACATTGCAGGCTGCTTCCACCTTGGCAACTCTAGGAACCATAAGCAAATAGATGTTGTCTGGGACATTTCCAAAAAACTTATTCCCGAGGCAGAAAGGAGTCTGATTGCATAGCACATTTTTATAGCTAACACCCTGAAGTTAACAAGAAAGTAAAATTTCCTAGTATCCCTTTCTTTTTTTTTTATTAGATCATAATTGTGTACATTAATTCTATCATAGGATACAATGTGTTGCTTCCATATGCAGTTTGGAAAACTCTCATCCAACTGGCTAACATAGCCATCATGTCTTTCTCATAATTGTTGTGTTAAGACATTCATATTCAACCTTTAGACAAATTCACGTGTACCCTAATAGGATAAATTATAGGCATGATCCCCACAATATCATTCTCTTCACCCATCCTCCCCCCTTACCTCCCCCGCGCCCCTTTCCCCCGAGGCGAGGGTTCCATTTGGATTGTAGCGTTCTAAAGTTAGCTAACAATTAGTTTTATAATAGTGTTGAGTACATTGGATACTTTTTCTTCCACTCTTGAGATACTTTGCTCAGGAGGACATTTTCCAGCTCCATCCATGTAAACATGAAGGAGGCAAAGTCTCCATCTTTCTTTGTGGTTGTGTAGTATTCCATGGTGTACATATACCACAATTTATTGATCCATTCATGGGTCAATGGGCACTTGGGCTTCTTCCATGACCTAGTGATTGTGAATTGGGCTGCAATGAACATTCTGGTACAGATATCTGTATTATAG
>CAUYQV010013552.1:0-20236 GCA_963574575.1 Galagoides demidoff
GTAGAGTAAGGCACCCTCTGCATTTAAAGAGTCCAACTAACAGGAAAGAACGTATATTTGTTATTTCAGGAATAGACAGTGTCCTTAAATTTTCCTACTTAAAATTTTAAAACTACATTATGTGCATATAAGACAATACAAACATATATACTATATCTTACCTGATATCGTATAATATTTTTATATGAGCACTTTAGGAAAAAAAAAGGACAATGCTTTTATTTTATAGATGAATCCGGAGTCCCAGCGATGTAAGATGGCACACCCAAGCTTCCACGGGTAGTAAGGAGCACAATTCTGCCTACTTTGCTAGTCTTTGGAATCCACCATAGGACTTACCAAAAACAGATGGTAATTCACTAAACGTTCACCCACCCTTTTCTTTTGACTTCAACAAATGTGTAACCATTATTCATCCACCAATAATGTTTGTGCAAAAATGGGTCTAAGTAAAATATGATATGCATGGTACCAATGTTTAGGGATGGCTATAAAGAAGAAAAGAATTCATGGTTATCTCAATTTTCAGGACAAACAAATACGCATAAGAAACTGTATGAAATTATTATAGAATATGATAGTGACCAGCTGTGAGTAATATTTCAATATGGTGATTAACAATGTGGAGAGGAGCGTGAGTTGTGTTGTGTGTAGGGGGTAAAGCGTTCAATTTTTCACTTCAGGGAATCCGTAAAAATGGCTAATTTTAAAGAAAAATAAGAGAGAGATATAAATAGAAGCATAAACATGTAATTTGAAATAAAGAAGTAGATTTCCAATCGATTTCCAAGCATATATCCAGAAGACTTGAACTTCTATCTTCTAGGAAGCAGGTATTGTGGATGGGGAAGAAATCAGTTGATGGACTTTACCAGTTTAATAAAAGCCATACAGGCTTATAGGCTACCAAAAGCTGCCTCTAATGACATGTACATTTATTTTTACATTCCTTGCAAGAGGAGAGAAAAATTAAACTTACAAAAAGATAGGAGAAAGGAATATGCATCATTGTTTTACCTGAGGGGTCATAAGCACTTCAGACCAAGCCAGGCAGGTCAGTTGACTTTGAAAACAGTCCTTAGCATTTAACTGGCGACTTCAATCATATTCTAGAAATCTGTGTAGAAGCGTAACTTAAACTCACATCTTTTCAATACCTTTCTAAAACTCAGGTGGAGGGAAAAATATGGTTTTGGAGGATTTCCGTAATTACTATAGTAGAAAACACTTCTCTAAAGGGAAAACAGTGAAGTATTATTAATATAAAACCTTTTTTTTGAGTATCAGTAGGGGGCACTAAGATTCCACTGGAATGAAAATTATAGCCCTGCAGCAGGCGTAAATTATTTGTTCTCTTACTTTCACTTTACAGGGAAAGCATCATAACCTGGTTTTTTTTTATTTTTAACTTTAGTATAGGTAGTAGAAATGCTTTTCTTTTAACTCTCAAGGAGGAGATGTACTTAACATTTTTCTTTATCAAGGAGTTGATTTATTTTCTCCCCCTTCTCCATCTGCACTTAGGTTTGCTTCTCACTCATTCAACTGCGGTGCTATTTTCCTGTCCTGTGTTTTCAAATTACGATAATTAAGATTTTTTCACAGATAAGTGACTACATAATAAGTGACCTTCTGCATGAAGCTCCTTTAAAATAAATCAAAGTATTAAATATGTTTCCTACAAGCTGGAGCCAGGCAGAAAGTTGCAGGGAAAATAGGAAAGGCTTTGTCTACCCAAGCCCCTTCACCAGCTGTCAAAATAAGGAAAACACTTGTAGACAAACAGTATCACGCTAAATATAATTCTAAATCTGAGAATAAAATCTAAAATAAAATTTAGATTTATAAATCTAAATCTATAACTACAAACACCAACTTTGTTTACCTGTCGAACATTGCTATTCTCTCAAAGTTAAAAGTTAGAAGTTTGAATTCATGCAGAACAGTAGAAAGTAAGAAAAAAAATCAATATTTAAACAATGAAGTTAATACATAAACTATGTTTCTGTATAATCAATACATAAACTATGAAGGAATAAAAGAACATTGATGGATTTTTGTGTTTTCTTTTTTTAACTTGGATTCCTTTAAGAATTAAGAAAATGTATGAACTCCTAGTATTATTGGACAGTATTCCTAAAAGGCTTTCCAGGCAATGTTTTGAAATTAGCCATATGTTGTTGGGCTACACACTTATTTGTGTATACAATTACCTAAAAAATTCCATAATTTAAAATACAGGCTTTGGTTTGGTTCTCCTGACCACTGCTTTAGGTCATTTGTAGATTCCTGATGAATCACATGTTAGTAAATATCATTCCTAATGGTTTTACACTGATTTTGCTTATTTATAAATTGAACAAACCAGGCTCAGATCATGGAATCGTAGAGCTGTGAAGAACTCCATCAATTCTCCCACGGACCTTTTTATTTTACAGATGGGAAATTTGTAAGTACAGAAAGGTCACTCAGAAAGCTTTACAAACAGAAGTGAATTATTCACCATGGTAGCGGAACTGGCAGAAAGTTCCAGGTCTCCTGACTCCAATCCAGAATTACTTCTCCATGCCACGCTGCCTTTCTGTGCAAAGCATAAGTGATGCACTCTCAGTATTATAGATTTCTTCAGCAACACTTTGAACAACCTGGACCCTCAGGAAAATCAGTGTGTTGATCTTATCCACACCTAGAGATGAAGCATTGTACTCAGAGGTTGAGGACACTATACGTTGATATAAAAAAATGGATTTATAAGATCATTAGCAGTCAAGCCAAAGTAATGAGCACATTGCTTATTGAATTCTTTCCTTGGTTTTCCCTGCAAGTACAAGTGAAGTACTGTCTCAAAGAAGCTGCATCATGAATGCAGCAATGTCCATCAAGGGGCAGACAGATACTTTTACATAAGACTGGTTGGTATTGTTAACAGTTAGGAACTTGTGAGCAGTACAAAGATGAAAATCTCAGCTCCACACGGAAGGCTTATTACCTCCCTGCCGATAATAGAATTTGAGGTGTGTGCTTTGCTTGCATTTGGCTGACTCTGCTAATTCAGGCCATCTTTGCCCTCCTACTCACCAATGTAATTAAATCAATTTTATATGTGGAGTGTGTGATGACTCAGTGTGGCTGTGTCCCCTGCCAGTGAAAATGTTTTGCTCTCTATATTTTATATTAGTTCTGTATTCACAAAAAGGGAATTTTCTGGCTACTGATAGAATTAAAGATGGATGCTACTTCCTTACTAGTTCCAAAGCAATTGTCCTTTGGAATCTTCTATCTGGAAAGCTAGAACTCCTTTAAAGCACAATTTCTCTGGGGATACAATTTCTTTTCCCCTTGGGAAAAAAAGGTGAAAAGTGCATCAGTCAGCTTGGAAGAAGAATGAAAAAAATATAACATTGAATTATTTGAAATGAATGAAAGAGTCTTACATAGCGGTGGATATAACCACTTCAAAATACTTAAGCTATGGAGGCCACTAAATGACCTGTGACCCCAGGAACACAATTGTTTAAAATTTTAACAAAATAACCCAAGATGCTGTCTAAGCTTATAAAACAATGTTTTGTTTTGTTTTTGTCTTCGACATTAAAGATGCAAAGCAAAATTTCAAGAAGAGCTTGATTTCCTTCTCTTTCAAAGAAAATAGTGTTAATTTTGTTGTTCACACGTGAATTAAGTCTCCAGTTAATTCCTCTGATGAATTAGAGGAGTAAATCCTAATTAACAGACACTGATACCAATAAAAATAACAAATACTATTTAGTCTGTCTTTTTTTTGTTATTTTGATCTTTTGACACATGGTTGATTTTTCAGTGTTAGGTTTAGTGCATGAAAAGATAGTTGGCTTTTTTTCTCTCAGGAGACTGCAAAAGTTCACAGGTAAAGCTATGTGTGGAGAAGATACTCTGTTTTACATAACTTGAACAAGGAGGTGTTGCTAATCTAAACAGAATATGTTTATGTTTTGAAAAATTGACTATTATTTCAAGTGAGTCATTTTTTGTTAAAGACTTTATGTTGGGCCCAATTTCTATTAGAGCAGGGGAACACTATTTGGATATCAGGAGGATTTTATTTCCAGATGTATTAATAAACTTGAGGTTCTATAATAAATACCACAGACTATGTAGTTTAAATTTTGTACATTTAGTTCTCTGAGTTCTGGAGGTTGGAAGTTCAAGATCAAGGTGCTGATCAATTTGGTGTCTGGAGGGCTCCCTGGTTTTCAAGGGTTCTCTTCTTGCCGTATCCTCATATGACAGAGAAACAGGACTCTGGTCTCTTTGTCTGCTTAAATGGGCACTAGTTTGATCACAGGGACCCAATTTCTTCCAAACCCCACCTCCAGATACAATCACTGAACTTTAAAATACAGAATTTGCGGGGAAATAAACATGCAGTCCATTGTGCCAGCCATCTCCATTCAGGCTCTTTCTTATCAGAGGATAAAGTATATGTAAATGAAAAGAACAACTTGGATCACTGTGTGTTACAGGTATTCACTTTATTAAAAACCCATAACATGCCTATAAAAATAATTGAAAACTAAGATTAAGGAGGCCGTGAAATTTAGCTTAGGCCACAGAGTAGAACTGAGGTAGAATTGTAGAACTGAACTTTGAATTCAGATCTTTCTGAGTTCACAGCACATTCTGCCCTCCCTTCAACTGTCCCACAGCTTCTCTTGTGTTTAGTTTAATGACTCAATGAATATTTTTAAACAAACAAAGTTATTTCATTAAATGAAAAACAACTCCAAATGACACATTTACGTACCATTATTGAAGAAATATAATATTCTTATTATATATGGGATGGTTAAAAATAAATGTGAAACTTACTCTGGGGCTAAAAGCATGATTAGAGCTATTCTCTGTTCTTTTTGACACTGAAAGATACAGCAAACAGTATACATTTTAGTGATGGGGACCTGTAGGGATGCTGGTTGGAGCTTTCTGCTATATTTGTCAGCATCTCTGGGTCCTTCCGTCTAGCATAGAGTCTTTTTGCTTGTCCTTGCCTTAGGTCCCTGGCTCTGTTTTTCTTTGCTGGAGATCAAAAAAAGAACATTTATTAGGTTAGAGGTGGAGAAACTGAGCGGAGTTGGAAGAAAATTGGATCAGAAACATTCTTGGCATTATGAGAAGTTAAATAGTCCCTACAGATGAAATTGATGATGAGGAAGAACCAAGTGAAACCATTCTCTAGGAAGCGTAACGGAAGGTCAGGGACGAAGTTAGGAAACCCAAGACCGCAGACTAAGGTAGCAGTGATCTCTGGTTCTGAAGATCAAAACGATTTTAAAAAGTCTCACTAAAAAATGTTATAATTAAATATTGTCAAGCAAAATGATGACCCCTCTCTCTCAAAAAACCTGAAATATTTCAGTCATTGTATGTCATTGGAATTTAGAAGGTCTTGTCCTTAAGTCTGCCAGCCACCAGTTGTTTGGATTGCTTAAAAAGGAAGATAATTCTGCTTTAAGTTATTAGCTTATGCAATTACTATCCTTTTAGCTGAAATGAGCAGCAGAACTAAAATTCCAAAAACATGAACTTCTGTTCTTCACAGCAAGTTAATTTTTAAGTTCATCAGATGTGTATTTATATGGTGATTGTATCTGTCACATAAACATTTTGTCAATCACTGCCTTCCTTCTGTTCTGATATGCTTTGAGTGCTATCTAAAATGTCATGAATGTTTTGCTTGTTCTAAGTCATAATTAATTATGGCCATGATGCCGAACTACACATATTCTGTTCTAACATTTCATGAACCAAAGCTATCATTGAAGCTTTTTAAAGTAAAAACATGAAATCCAAGGTCAGAATTAAATTATCAAATGTGTTTGCTTTTCCTTTTAAAATCCACTTAGCTTTTGAATGAAATGGTCCTAAAATTAGTATAAAGACGGAAACAAGTCCATGAACTTAAATCCTAACACCAATCAGAATGTATGAAATGGCAGTAGAAACCAATGAAAACAAACAAACAAAAACCCCAATTTGTCCTGCATTTTCTTGGTACTGTTATTTTGTTTCATTATACTATGAATGGAGTGTGATTGTTTATCTTTTTAAAAAAAATAACGACATACAATTTGGCAATCCCCACAAGTAATATTGCTCTGATCAAAAATCACCAATGGGCAGTGGAACAAAAGTTAAGGAAAATTAGGATACTTGCACGATTTTAAAATCTCCACATAAGGGGCTTATTAATTACAAAGGCAAAAATATTAACGTCAAAGGGTGACACCTAGCAGGCACTATCTCAACTAAGTTGAGTCTCCACTATCAGTCATAGGACAAGTTGATGGTAGGTGCCTCCTGATACTGCACAAAAGATAAAAGTTATTTCTTTGATATTATTGCCAAAATATATAACCTGGATCTGACAGACCCAAATTGAGGGACATTCTACAAAGACACTGGCTGGTATTTTTTATAAGCGTTCAAGTCATGAAAGCAAAGGTAAGAGCGTATTTAAGTGACATGACCATTAAATACAATGCATGATGCTGTATCGGAGAATACACAGAAAACAATGGTTGGTTGGCACAGTCCTGATTTTGACCGTCATATTTATCTGTACATGTGTGAGAGATTATCCTTGTTTCTAGAAAACATCCAGCAAGGTATTAAGAGATAAGAGAGCATCATGTCTGTAGCTTATGCTCAATATTTTCAAGAAAGAGAAATATTTATGGAGAAAAGAAAAAAAGAGACAGAATGCACCATGTGTGCAAAATGTAAATATGTAATAAATTTGGAATGATTTTCTGAGAATCATTTGCATCATTTTGAGAACTTTTTTTGGAAGTCAGATATTATCACAAAAATGCCTGAAAAGAAGGTGGCACCTGTGGCTCAAAGGAGTAAGACATCAGCCCCATATGCCAGACATGGCGGGTTCAAACCCAGCCCTGGCCAAAAACTGTAATAAAAAAAAAAAAAAGCCTAAAAAGAGAATAATGTCACAAGTATTAGATAGGAAGTTTGAAATGATATGAAAGAGAAGATAACGGGGTCTCCTATATCATCCATTTGGATTTAAACAGGGTAGTAGACCAGTATATGAGATATTCTTAAAGTGTGATGTTTCACAAATGCAACTCTATCTAGATCTATATTATTCCTTCTAAATTCTAGCCTAGAACATACTTACCCCTCAGAAGATATTATCATAAAGATAGTAGCACTTGATTTTGTCACCACGGCTGGTTATTAATTTGTTAGAACTAATAGCTTGAAAATGTTAAATGTCCAAGCCTGATATTTTAAAATGAGCTTTGAATGAATGATGAGAAAAATACTATCGTATTTCTTTGTTATTAACTTCAGAGGAAAAAAAATGACCAAGCACACCAAAAAGAATGCCAAATTTTTGATCACCAAATTTGATGAGGAACCGTCACTCTGCTGGGTATTAGCAAAACTGCAAGAGAAGAATCTTTAAGCCAATCAATTAGCCCTTACTCAGAATCAGCAGTGGAGTATTTCAACCACAATTGCTAATGACTATGACAGCTAACATATGCGTTAAGCCTTTACTTTCTAAGCATCCTATATATGGGGGATATATCTCACACAGGATTGCCAAAATATGTTCTAGGATCTCATATGAATTATGCAAGTTTTATTTTTAGAAATAGATGTATAGTTATTCATTTTTGCCATTTGTCTTTGTATTGTTTAAGATTAGACTCAGCATGTACTGTTAGAATCCTAAGATTAAAGTGGCTTAAAATAAAATGGAGGGTGACATCAGCGAAATGGTGAAGGAAGGATTCGCAAAAATTATCTCCTCCCTGAAAGCAACTAGCACATTGGCAAAAACTGTCAGAATCAACTTTTTATAACTCTGGAAATTAAGCAAAGGCTTACCACCATTCACGAAGTGTTTATTCAGGAGAATACCTAAATCTCACTAAAGGAAGAGAGATTAGCATTGTTTACATTTCCCAATTCCCACTCTCCCATCCCAGGTCTTTGGAAGATTTGAAAATTAATAACCCACAGCCATCACCCATCAAAACCAGGAGACTGGCACCACTAGAGGAAGCAGACCGGGTGAGAGCTCTGTTGAAGCACCATTATTGCCATTACTTGATTTGCTCGTGGCTCCTTGGAAGACCACACTCACAAAGCTTTCTTCATTTGATCTGACTTAAAGTTTGGCAGGTAAATATCATCTTTCTCAAGAAGAATTTTTTATACATACAGAGCCAAACATTTAACATGATAACTGTTTATAATGTATAAAATGTAGACTAACCAAAAAGATCATTTAAAAAATGTAGAAATAGGGCAACGCCTGGGGCTCAAAGGAGTAGGGCGCTGGCCCCATATGCCAAAGGTGGCAGGTTCAAACCCAGTCCCGGCCAAAAACTGCAAAAAAATAAAAATAAAAATAAAAAAGTAGAAATAAGATATCCATAACAGGGTTGAAAAGTTTCAACATATCCTGTAATTCTGGAAGGCAACTATCATGCATAGGGATGTGCACATGCTCAAAGCTGCAGATGTGTTTTGGAGAAACCTTAGAAGGCGCATTTCACTGTGGTTAGGAAAAGGCAAAGCTGTAAACAGCATGAGTGAGTTCTAAAGGCGTGTCATAACATACACAAGAAGCTGTCATTGAAAGTGTAAGTTTTTTGTTCAAGCATCTAAATAAATCTCTATCCATTTATTAGATGATCACTGAACTACATGCCTAGAAGTTTCCATGGTCATACGTGAAAAAAGTGCAAAATTAGATCAGAAAAGTCACTGAACAAAAAACAACAGATGGCAATAGCAATATATTCTGGGAAGGGAGGAGTATCTGATTTCCACAGTTGCCAGAATAAATTGTTTAAAATGTCTAGCTTTAAGCAACAACAACTGGAAAAAAATATATATATAATAAAATATATATTACAGTGGTAATTGTAACTCCCAAGGCAGCCAATTAAAAAAAAAATCACTGAACAAATATAGGAAATATATACTAAAAGAAAAGTGTACAGTAAATTTGAGTTGGAAAAAATCACAAATCTTATAAATATCCTTTAAAAAGTCATAGATGAAAAATTTCTTCTGGAAATGACTTTTGGGAATGAAATTGTTAGACGACCACCTCAAGAAACAACAAGAATGTGACAGCCTCATGTTTGTTCACTGGGCAACAGGCAAAGACAAAACAGAGTAGAGAAATGGCCCTAGATCATTTTTTTAAAGCAAACAAACCCACTTTCACTTATTATTTTTTTTTTTGCGGTAAAACATTTAAAATTTACTCTTACTTATTTTGAAATTTACACTTGCATTGTGCACACTGTGTGTGATCCCACCAAATGCCCTCCCTCCTCCTGCCAACCACCCTCCCCTTCCGCTCTCCTCTTCCCTCTCACCCCTCCCCCGTTAGACTATATTTGTGTTTTATCATTCGTATGAGTGTTTATGTATTGATTTCATAATATATTGAGTACATTGTATTCTTTATTTCTTTCCATTCTTGAGATACATTACTAAGAAGAATATGTCCCAACTCCATCCAGATAAACATAAAAGATCTAAAGTCTCTATCTTTTCTTATGGTTGAAGAGTATTCCATGGTCTACATATATCACAATTTGTCAACCTGTTCATGTATTGATGGGTGTCTGGGCTGCTTCCACAACTTGGCAATTATGACTTGAGCTACAATAAACATTATGATGCAAATATCTCTGTGGTAAAATGATTTTTATTCTTCTGGATAAATGCCTAGTAATGGGATTGCAGGATCAAATGGAAGGTCAACTTTTAGTTCTTTGAGAATTTTCCATACTTCTTTCAATAAAGGTTGCAACTCTCTAAGAGTAGAATCAGAATGTTTTAAAACTATAACTGAGAAAATGACATGAAAGCTGTGTTGATCAGTTTGATGGAAGTATTTCGGTTTGCATGCGAAAACCCCACACTGTACCCCAGAAGTGCATTAATGTACATAGTTACCATTCAATAAAAAAAAAAAGAAGGGAAAAGCAAGTATCCAATGTACTCAATACTAACATGAAGCTGGTAGACAAACTAATACGCGCCCACACAAGAGAAAAACTCAACTGAGAGTTTTTAAGAATCTTTTTCAGAGACAGTGAGAGACAAAGAGAGAGAGAGAGAGAGGCCATCATTCATTAAGACACGGAATTGATGTTGTCCGTGAAAACCTAACGGAGGAAAGCAGGACAGGACGATGGTTAAAACGCCAACATCTACGCTAGATGGTTGTGCTGGACTTGGAATGAAAGATCATTCTGAACTATCCACCTCTCCCGCACCTCCCATCCCACCTCATGGTGTTATTACAGAAAAATATAGGGAAATGCACTTCTGAGGGTCACAAGAGGTTCTAAAATTCAAGGTGAGAGTGTTTGACCTGTTTGATTTCCTATAGTCAGATGGTGCAATGATTTTCATTAAGCACGGTCTCCAGTGATTTAAACTCAATAAAAGCCTGCAGTTGAAATTTCTGTATCTTCTGCATATATGCTGCTACTGAAAAAATAAAAGGAGGGAAATAGAAGCCATCTACAAGGTGATGTTTATTTGCTTTCACTTATTATCCACAATAATCTCAATTGGAAAGTCTTCACCCAGAGGTCTTTCAGGTGCTGTGACAAAATACTCACAACATTTCTCTTCTGCTTTTTCAGAAATTGCCCATTTTGACACCACTTAGAGCAATATTAGTGTTTTCAGAAAAATGCTGCCAGGCGGCATGTAAACAATTTGGTCTACCACTTTAAAAATTATTCTAACTTAAGGTTTCAGACTGGTTAAATTTATGGCAGGAATATTTTTAAAGGAATAAATAAAAAAGCCTCAGCAAAAACACCCTCCAAATTTCTTTTCACCCTAAGCTTTTTAAGCTCCAAAAAGAAAAGGAATCCATTTGTTATTTTGACCTTTTGCAGGCCTATTTGCCTTGCAGGTTGCATTCGTAATTCTTCAACATCCAGTAAAATTGTGAGCAGTTATGTGTGTAAAGAAACCATTTCTCATCCATTTCTTTTCCCTGATCCTTTACAAAAGAGACATTCTAATTTTCTGGTTCAAAACATTAGCATCAATTGGTATATAACTATTTTCAGTGTCAAGTAAATATCTACTCAGTATTGCAAGAAAAACGACTGCCTTTTGTTGAACAATTCCATTCACCAGACAGTCCCTGAATGAATTGCCTCTTTCACTTATACGTGTAAATTCTCAATGACCCTGCAATGTACATATTAGACCCACTTTACAGGTAAGAAAATTGAGGATTTGAGCATCTAAGAGATGTGATTGAGATCACACAGTTAGCAAGTCACAGAGCCTGAAAAAACCAGGCTGAATGTTCTGTCCAATGGATCATACATTGCCAAGCTGTTTTATAATCAGAAAAAAATAGAGAGTTGTGCAAAAAATAGGATTGCTATAGACATTCCAATGCAAAATTGATACTACTTATAAGTTCTTCTAGTTAGAAAAAATTGGCAAAATAGAGTAAAAGTAATTTGGGCTTTGGAATCTGGATCCAAAACCAACTCTACCACTTGGCAAGTAGATGGCTTTACAGGAGTCACTTAATATCTATAACACCACCTCATAAAGCTGGGGAAGATTAAATTAAATAAATCTTGCAAGTGCACTGGGGATATTACCTGCACCTGGTCTGGACTTGATAAGTGGTGTATGTCTTTAGTCTTTTTTTTTCTTTTTTTAAGAAAGAACATGTGAATCTCTTTAAATGTAGAATATACATGTCTTAACACAATAACTAAGAAAATTACATGTATGCTATGTTAACCAGTTGGATGAAAGTGTTTCAAGTTGCATATGGAAACAGCACACTGTACCCCATGATAGTATTAATGCACACAGCTATGATTTAATAAAAAAAAAAAAATCACCACATTGTACCCCACATATGCATGAATGTATCTATGGTCTATGTGTATTTGACTTAAACTAAAAAAAAAAATTAGTCTTCAGAAAGCATAGAGCCTATAAAACTCAGACCAAAAAAAAAAAAAAACAAAACAAACCCAAAATTATAGAAATAATTCATGAGTTTTAAGTGACATTGTTCTGAGTAGAGTGGAGAAATCTCACAGCATCCTGCTCCATCCCATACAGGACATGAATCCTCCCTTTGTGCTGAGAACCCATAGTGTCTACACACACAACCCCTGCCCCCTGCAGTCACGCAGGAACCATTCTGGTTATCAGACCAACCATCCTGGTCCCACAGAGCTTGGATTCCAGTCATTCTCATCTTACTTCACACTGTCCCCAAAGCACAGGGCTAGTGTTGCTGGCAATTTTGATCTTCCAGAGAAGCTGCCAAGTGCTTCCTTTAAGTGAAAAGGTGAACATTCTCCACTTAATGAGAAGAAAAAAATCATATGTGAAGATTGCTAAAATGTATGTTAAGAGCAAATCTTCTATTCATGAGACTGTGAAGAAGGGTAAAGAAATTCATATTGGGCTTCCTATCACACCTCAAACTACAAAAGCATGTCCACAGTATGTCATAAAGTCTTAGTTAAAGCCATGAAGGCATTGAATTTGGGGGTGGAAGATATGATCAGAAACCATGTTCTGACTGTGTTACGCCAAATTGACTTACTCTTCATGAACCTTCATTGTAGGTATGTATGTGCAGGAAAAAATATAGTATATATATAGTTATGTACTTTCCAGTTTCTGATATCCACTGAGGTCTTGAAACATATCCCCCATGGATAAGGAGGGACTACTTTAATGAAAACAAATGGGGGTTGCAGTTAGGAGAGTAAAGAAAATGAGAATTTGATTTTGGGTATCCAAACCAGTTAGTTGCAAACACAAAGATGACATAGTTAACATGGTGGTGATCTATGTAACCAGTGGCAGACATGATGTATTTAATTATGCAAAGGAGAATTGAAGGCAAAAATTTAGTGGGAAAGTGGCTTTATGGCTCTGTGGATCATTACTGCACAAAAGGAAACTATAAGAAATGTATATGTGACGGAAAGTTTAAAGGAAGCAAATGGTAAGTGCATGGTTTTAAATTTATAACTGAAGTCATGGACAAAAGGCCAGGTAAGCTTCTCTCAAATAATTTGATTACTCCCAAATAATTTATTCTCTCTTTTCATTCCAGGGAATACTATATTTAAATCAGAAACTGAGTCAGATTTTGAATGCTGTTGACTCATGATAAATTTGAACATATAGATTAAACAGTTCTCCGAAGTGAAAGTTGAGCAAAATTTGGGGAAAAAAATTAGAGTCCAAGAATTTACTTGAGAACTTTCATGTTGGTTTGGATCAGTAGGAGCGCTGCTGAGATGCCTATTGAAATCCCATCGCTGGCCATTGTAGCCACTCTTCCCTGCTGGTGTGGCCCGCCCTGACTGGGATGAACCCTAAAATTAGTGCATCCAAAAATCTACTTGTAAAGGAAGGTGGTTTCTTCTGATACCTCTTCTCTGTTGCCACTTCTCACACTCATAGTTTCTTGTATTTTAGGGGTACAGAAGAAAGTTTGACCTTCAAGGACAGTTATGCACCAAAAAATTGCAAGATTTGGCTAATGTCTACCAGCAGAAACCTTGGGAATATGTGTGAAAGTTATGGCATGGTGGAAGGACTAGGATTCTATATTAAGCCACTGTTAAGATAATTTTATCAGCAATTCTGTATTCAAGGGATGAATGTTCATAGCTGAGACTCGTCATAATAACTACTCAGCTGACATATAGACCTGGGATAGATTATAATAAATGAAGTTATGATCCCAGAACCTTACAGGTATGTTATAAAGACAGGATCTAAATATCAGAGAAAAATCATATGTAATCTGTACAGTTAGCCTAAAAATACACCCTCTTAGAGGCCTCAGGACAGTGGTTCTCAACCTTCCTAATGCCACGACCCTTTAATACAGGTGTGTGTGGGTCATGACCCACAAGTAAAGAACTGCTGCTCCAGAGCATACTGCCTTAGCTAAGGCTTAAAGAAGTACATTGATGAAGGGAGGCCCAACATCTTAAGCATAAATAAATCAAACTACACTGGCCTCCTTCAAGCCAAGGATGAAATTAGGAGATGTTCCACTTCATGGTTTCCTTGGTTTGGGTGGATATGACTAGATCCCAGCATGGATGAAATGACACGGCAGCATTTCTTAACCACCAGTGTTCTGTGGATTGGAGTTAGTTTACAGAATGAGAGCATTTTGCTTGAAGGAGAGTCTGCGAAAATTCAGCAACCATCCTGTGATAGCACAGGAATGACTCTGAATCTCCTCATAACTATCTCCAAAGGGATCTGTAAACATCTACCAGGAAATCTATGCATAGGAGAAAAGAAAATTTTTAATCTTTTATAGCTCTGAGAAAACACCAGTCTCAGTGGACTAAGAACATTACTTTGGTCCAGTTATGAGAGTCAAAGTTGTGGGGTTCAGGTGATAAATAATTTAATATCGCAAGTTAAATTAACTGTGGATCCCAGGAGTCTGCAAAACTAAGCTCCTGTTATTTGAAATAAGCAACTGGCAGAGATCCCACACTGCCTCCTGGAGTGATAATATGGAAGAAAGGAGCAAAGGGAAGCCCCTCCACCCCGAAATAATACCACACCAAAACAGCATGCACGCATTAGTACCATGCTCCTAGCGAAATAACAAAGACTGATGTCATCACCCAGTAGTTGAATGATCAACTCAATGATTCTTATCACAATCCCATTTAAGTCTCTTATTTGGAGACTTATACCATGTCCATAGATAGCTAGCTAGCTAGATAAGATAAATAGGTATTAGAAAACGACAGTGGATTTCGTGAATTTTACCAGGAGTGAACAAATTGCAGCTGCTGGTCTATTTGTTGTTTCTTGAGTAGAGTTAAAACCACATGCTCTACTTCTGGAGCTGAATACCTCCCTCTCCCCATCTGTCCAATCAGGGTCCACTAAAATCAATCATCCCATCAGACTGAGAACTCTGGTCCTATCTCAAGACTATGTCAACTCTTGGATAGTTTTTCATGATTTAGTCTACAGGAACTTAGATTTTCTTACCACCTCACAGCTGTTCCATTAGTCTGCTGTATTAATTGCATCAAGCCACCAGGAAGAAGCAGATCATGTATGTTTGACAGAGGTTGAAGATTAACACCCCTAAATATTCAGGATTCCAGCAAGCATTCTTGAGATGATAGGAATTGGTGGTTCAATAGTATTTGCCTTATCACCAGAATGAAAGAAGGGCTTCTATACTTTATTACACTTACCACTATAAAGGAGGAGCAATACTTGGTGGGAATTCTTCGAACCTTAAAGGTAAACATTGATCCACTTGCCAAATCAAGTAAGAAGCCACCAGCTTCAGGTGAGACCCCTACTCCAGCTCTAAGTGGGCTTCTTGGTTGAGTCACAGGGCAGGATACTCTACCACTTGGCCTGTGTATGGAGTAAGAATTAGAATGATAGCGGATCAGGATGTTAAAAGAAGTCTGTGGCAATCACTCAGGAAAAAGCCACAGTCAACTTGGGAGGATTTTAGAACAGAACAATATACTCTTCGGAAAGTAATTCTTCACTCTAGGAGAAACAGTTTCTACTTATTACTGTATAAGCAAGCAAAAGGAGAGAAAGAAATCATTTCCTGTGAAGGGATTATCCTGAGCAAAGAAAAGGCAAAAGTATGTTTGGAGTACTCTGGAAATCATAAACCTTTTTGAACCCAAAGTTTCTGCATGGGGTTAGATTTATTAACCGGGGGATAAAACTCTCCCTTGTTATATTGCAGAAAATGTGTCCAAATGAATTTAAACTAGTCTAATTCACTCTTGGATTTAAAATCCTATAGCCAGAAATGCTGGGTAGAAGATATTGTTCACTTAGGGCAGCACAAACTGTTCTTTCATGAGCCATGTCTGGGTACTGGAGATTCAACACACAGCTTGACACAGCTGGAAATGACTCCATGCTGAAATCAACTTAGTGTCCAGCAGTGGCTTAGAAAACAATGTAAGGCAGAGAGCATTTAAGCTTGTCATAAATTGACAGTTCTCCTAAAACAAGCCTCATACAAACTTCCCTTCGAATTTGGAGAGAGAGAGACTTAGTTACCCACACACATGCACATACACCTTTACGTGAATTGGAACACTAACAATTTAACACTTTAAATAAATGCTAGATTGCCACGGATCAAAAAGTGTATGGTCCTAATAACTGTTTTTAAGCTTGCTATGTAATTTGGGATTTGAGTTCTTGGCAGGTGAAATATAAAATATTCATATTCTTGTTCTTTGTTTTTCTGACTCAGGAATAAAACTTTAAATAATGACTTTTTCTTTCCACTAGCCTAAGTTCTCAGTAGGAAAACAGAATGTCAGTTTCTGTGGTCTTTCTATCTCAGATATAGAAAAGGTAGACTGAAGATACTGTAGAAGAGATTTTTGAAAATGATATACCAGTAGAGGCACTTACCATGAGCAGAGCTTGCAGGGTCTGAAGGTTGGTATAGGTGAGTCCCCGAGTACTGAGTGAATGTGAAGCCCGAGACATTACTGCGCACTCCTGTAGACTTTATAAAAATTGTCTATTTAGGGTGGTGCCTGTGACTCAGAGGAGTAAGGCTCTGGCCCCATATATGGGAGGTGGTGGGTTCAAACCCAACCCCGGCCAAAACTGTAAAAAAAAAAAAAGTTGTCCACTTAGACTAAAATAAGTATATTAAAAAATGATTTTATGTCAATAATTAATCTTAGTTGATTGTGACTTTTTGACTTTATGAACTTCATTTTTTAACATAAAAATTATTTATTTGGTATAATTTTTATTTCAAAATATTAGGGGCTGTAAGTGTTCTTGTCATATGAATGAGTTGTCTAACGCTCAAGTCAGGGCTTTTAGTGTGCCTGCCACCAGAATAGTACATGTTGTACCTCATAAATAAGTTTTAATTCCTCAAAGTCCTCCCGCCCTCCCCCTTCTTAATTCGCAGTGTCCCTCATACCACTCTGTGGCTGTGTGTGGCATAGTTTAGTCCCACTTACTAATTAAAACATACAGGGCTTATTTTCCATTCCTGCATCCAAGTTGCTGCAAAAGACATCATTCTGTCATTCATCACTATGGCTGAAAAGTACCCATGGTATATTTTCTTTATCCGCGCATCAAGTAATGAGAACTTTGGTTGATTCCATGTCTTTGCAATGTTGCCTTATGCTGTGATAAGCATTCAGGTACAAGTGGCTTTTTCATATAATGACTTCCTTTCCTTTGAGGAGAAACCTAGTAGTGGGATTGCTCCCGCAAATGCTAAGTCTACTTTTAGTTCTTTGAGGAATCTCCATATTGCTTTCCATAGAGATTGTTCTAAGGTGCAGTCCAATCAATGGGGGGTAAGCTTTTCTTTTTCATCACATCTATGCTAACATCTCTCTCTCTCTCTCTCTATATATATATATATATATATTTTGAGATGGAGCCTAAAGCTCTCTCCATGGGTAGAGTGCCATGGCATCACAGCTCATAGCAACCTCCAACTCCTGGGCTCAAGTGAGTCTCCTGCCTCTGCCTCCCAAGTAGCTGGGACCACAGGCGCCCACCACAACGCCCAGCCATTTTTTGGTTGCAGCCATCATTGTTGTTTGGCGGGCCCGGGGTGGGGATTCGAACCCACCACCTTAGGTGTATGTGGCTGGCGCCTTAGCTGATTGAGCCACAGGCGCCCAGCCCTTTTAGTTATTTTAAAATACACGAAACATTATTGTTAATTCTGGTCATTCTACTATGAGATAGAATGCCTGCCTGCTGTCTAACTGCAGCTTTGCGCCCATTGACCATCCCCGCTTCCCACTCTCCTCAGCTTCTGGTAACTACTATTCTACTGTCTACTTCTTTTTTTTTTTTAAGAGATGGGAAGGGAGGCTCAGCACCTGTGGCTCAATCGGCTAAGGCGCCAGCCACGTACACCTAAAGTGGCGGGTTCGAATCCCCAGCCCGGCCCGCCAAACAACAATGATGGCTGCAACCAAGAAATGGCCAGGCGTTGTGGCGTGTGCCTGTGGTCCCAGCTACTTTGGAGGCAGAGGCAGGAGACTCACTTGAGCCCAGGAGTTGGAGGTTGCTATGAGCTGTGATGCCATGGCACTCTACCCAGGGGGATAGCTTGAGGCTCCGTCTCAAAAAAAAAAAAAAAGAGATGGGAAGGGAGTCTTGCTGTGTTGCCCAGGCTGGGGTGCAGTGGCTGTTCACAAGCACAGACATAGCACAGTGTAGCCTTAAACTCCTGAACTGGAGCTGGAGCCCAGACCACGGGCTCATGCCACCATACCCAGCTATACCACATTTTGTTTATCCATTCATCCATCAGTGGATGCTGAGGTTGATTCTATATCTTGGCTATTGTGAATAGTGCTGCATAAACATAGGAGAGCAGCTGTCTCTCTGACATACATACTTCATTTCCTTTGGATACATATCCAGTAGTGGGGATAGCTGCACTATGTGGTAAAGCAATTCTCCTGCCTCTGCCTCCCAAGTAGCTGGGACTATAGGCACCTGCCACAGTGCCCAGCTATTTTTTGGTTGCAGCCATCCTAGTGTTTGGTGGGCCTGGGCTGGATTCAAACTTTTGAGTTAAAAGTTTGAACATAGGCTCGGCACCTGTGGCTCCATCGACTAAGGCGCCAGCCACGTACACCTAAGGTGGCGGGTTCAAATCCCTAGCCTGGGCCTGCCAAACAACAATGATGGCTGCAACCAAGAAATGGCCGGGCGTTGTGGCAGGCGCCTGTGGTCCCAGCTACTTTGGAGGCGGAGGCAGGAGACTCACTTGAGCCCAGGAGTTGGAGGTTGCTATGAGCTGTGATGCCATGGCACTCTACCCAGGGGGATAGCTTGAGGCTCCGTCTCAAAAAAAAAAAAAAAAAAGTTTGATCATAACTTTTAACTCAAAGGCCCCAGAGTACTTTGAGTAAAGTGCCATTAAAAATAAGGTATAATATTGAATTCCTTTATTTTATTTGTTTGTTTGTTTGTTTGAGATGGAGTGTTAGTATATTACCCAGGCCCGAGTACAATGGCTATTCCCAGGTACAATCATAGTGCCTCAAACTCCTCAAACTCCCTGCAGGCTTAAACTCCTGTGCTCAAGGGATCCTCCTGCTTTTGCCTCCTGAGTTGTTGTGACTATAGGCACATACCACTGGACAGGGCTGGGTTCCTTCTTCTATTGATAGTTTTACAGTAAACTTCCCCGTTTGGGGTTGCTGCTGCTCTCGATGGGGAGCCGTACTGGACACTTACTGGGAGCTGCTTTCTCTTCTGATGACTATGAGTAATCCTTAGAGGTTCGCTGTTGTGCTTTCAAACGTTTTCCCCCTTTGGTTCTTTTAGTCACCGGGTGATTCATTTCTTAAGACTCAGAACTGGCTTTCGGCAAAGACTTTTTTCTTTCCAAAATGGTATGAAATTTAGATGTTAATTGTGTTTTGCTCATCTAATTAGAAGTGTGAGTTAAGGAGTATAAAATAAGCCACTAACTACTTTCTCACAGGATACAATAAATCTCTCAGGTTGAAGAGCAAAATGGAATAAATTGTAATTAAAATAATATGTTATTTTATTTCATGCCAGAAGAATAAATTATTTCCAAGGGCTCTCTCTGAAAAAATAAGGTTGGGAAGTTAACTAAATCTTCAAATGCTCCCTCTCTGTACCTCCAGAAGAGAAATAAAGCAAGTGTTTTGTAACACATAATTTAAATTAAAGCAATAATTATCATTTAGTAATCTCTCACAATATTATTCCTAACATCTTTATACCATTTTTCTCAACTCAAAATAAGGGCTATACTGTAAGCTCTTGAATTTCTTTTTTGAAACAGAGCCTCAAGCTGTCCCCCTGTGTAGAATACTATGGCATCACAGCTCTTGAATTTCCATAGTCAATTCCTTGGTTAGATTATATATAGAATAACGAAATAAAAATTTTGGTACTACAAATGAAGGCTTTCATCTCTCAAAAGAAATAAAGAAGGCTCAGCGCCTGTGGCTCAACCAGCTAAGGCACCAGCCATGTACACCTAAGGTGGCGGGTTCGAATCCCCAGCGGGCCCGCCAAACAACAATGATGGCTGCAGCCAAAAAAGAAAATGGCCGGGCGTTGTGGCGGGCGCCTGTGGTCCCAGCTACTTGGGAGGCGGAGGCAGGAGACT